>JASDQU010103568.1:182327-194238 GCA_032191745.1 Picea mariana | reverse complement strand
TTTCCTGAAGTTAGATGCCCCTACATCCCATAGTTGTCTGGTGAAGCTGCAATTGCTTAAGATGTGATCTTGGTTTTCTTCGTTCTCTTAGTAGAGGATGCACCTTAAAGGTCCCACAAACCCTTTCCTGAGAAGCAGGTCCCACGTAAGAATTTTTTTGTGGGTCACTAGCCATAGGAAAGTAGAGACTTTGGGCTAGAGAAATCTACTCCAAATTTTGTTAGAAAGGTGTCTTTTTGTTGAGTACCTTCCCCTTGCAAGAGCTTATAAGAAGTTTGGGTTCTAAAATATCCATTGTCATTGGAGCCCCAATGAATCATGTCCTCTCTTGAGCGGATCATGATCTGTCTCTCCTGTAGCGTTCTAGATATCACAAGCTTCATATAATCTATCCATTGGACAAGCCAATCGTCTATAGGATTCCAGGTTCTCATGAAGGCGGAGTCTGAAGGTGGTTCATACTTCCATAAATGGTGAAGATTCACCCATCCCTCCTGCTCAAGGTCATTTCTTATGGTTAGGAACTAGACATCTCATCCTTAAGAGGGAATTTGTTACCATGCATCTTCCCAAAAGAGAGAGGACTTCCCAAGAACAGTGGGTTTGGACCAGATTTCAATTTTTCCAGGCATTATTCTAGATCATTGAACCCAAATTGAGACCTTATGCTCAGATTAGGATTTCGAGAGCTAAGTGAGGGGTATACTTGGCTTTTCGAAGCTTGGCCCAAAGGGCTACGGGGGACTTGATCCCGTGTCACCAGAGCTTGGCTTCTAGAGTAGATCACATCATATGAGGGTCTTTGAGACCCAAACCTCCTTGGTATTTTGGGCGACAAAGAGAGCTCCAAGAAATTAGGGAACATTTAGAATTTTTTGAGGGACCACCCCAAAGGAAATTTTGTTGAAGAGTCCCCATTTTCTAAAGGTACTTCACAAGTGCATCCAACAAAGAAAAGAGATACACTGGGAGGGAGGAGAGGACTGAATTGATCAGGAGAACTCTCCCTGTCAAGGAAAGAGAGAAACGAGTCTAGGTTTTCAATTTGGCTTCCATTTTGTCAAGAATGGAATCCCACGAGAGCTTGTGGTAGGATTTAAGGAGCAGGGGGGATCCCAGATACCTGGCTGGGAGAGATGAGATATTTAATCCTAGAATATCATCTAATTTATTTTGAATGTTATGGGGGGTATTAAAGAATAACATTTGGGACTTTTCTTGGTTTATGACTATTCCTGAAGCAAGGTTGAAAAGTGATAAAAGGGAATTAAAACTAGAAACCTATTTGACCATAGGGGATCCCAATAGCAAGTTATCATGTAAAAATTGAAGATGGGACATAGCCTCTTCTCCCTCGAGGAGGGGAATCCCTTTGATAACTCCTTCTTGTTTTTCCTGGGAAAGGATATGACCCAGAACTTTCGCCAATATTGTGAAAAGAAAGGGGGAGAGAGGGTCTCCCTGGCAGAGGCCTCTTGAGCCATTCAAATTTTTGGTAGGAGAGCCATTTAATACGATAGAGAAGAAGGATTTTGAAACCAAGTTGATTAACCAGGTGACCCAACCATCCCCAAAGCCAAAGGCTAACAACATCCTTCTTAAGCAATCCTAGTTCATCCTATCATAAGCTTTGGACATGTCTAGTTTCATCAGCGTGACCTCTTTTTTGGAAGTACCTCCTTTTTGGAAGTTTGAAGAGAATGAATCACTTCATGCACAACTATGATGTCATCAAGGATTTTCCTTCCTTCCAAAAATCCCCCTTGTTCCTGGGAGATGATAAGTGGGAGGATTGGTTTGAGCCTAGCTACTATTAGCTTAGAAATAATCTTATAAATGACATACAAAGAGAGATAGGGCAGAACTTATATGCAGTGTTAGATCCTTTGACCTTCAGAATGAGGGTGATAAAGGTGGCGTTGAAACCTTAAAGAATACCTTTGGAGGTGTGTGATTCCTTGACCACCTCCCATATGTTAGGACCCAAAATCGTCTAGCCCGCTTGGTAGAAATTCGTTGTGAAGTTGTCCGGTTCTGGAGACTTTCCTGTGGCCATACTTGTCACAATATCCTCCACCTCTTCCAACGACACCAGATGCATCATCGCCTGAGATTGTTTTGGTTGAACTAGCCTTGGGATGGAATCAATGATCTTTGATATTGCAACCTCTCGGTTGATTTTTGGTTTGGGGAGGATATTTTGGAAGTAGTTGATAAGCTCTGATTCTACGTATTCTCTCTTAGTTTTATTGCTTCTGTTTGGGGCTTTAATGGAAACAATTTTGTTTCTGTTTCTTCTTTGGATTAAGGAGTTGTGAAATAAGAAGGTGTTTTTGTCCCCTTCTTTTAACCATTAAATCCTTGATTTCTTCTTACATATGATTTATTCCTTTCTTTATCTTTTGGATATCTCATATTTGATTCTAGCCTCTATGACTAGGAGGTCGGGGGAGCATAATCCTTGGATGCCCAGTTGTTGAAATTCCTCCATTTCTTGATTTAGTTTCTTTTTCTCCTCAAATATTTTCCCAAAAACTTCTTTATTCCATTTTCAGAGACATTGGCAGAGTCACATGTTTTAACCTCTATTGAAACTGGAACATTTTTGTGTTGAAGATGTTTGGCTTCTCTTTCCAACAACATTCCAAGTTTGGAAGGAAATATTGATGTTCCAACCAGAAATTCTCACATCTGAAAGGAGTGGGACCCTGTTTCCAAATGTGGTCCCATTATAGGGCTATTGGCCAATGGTATGATCATTGAAGGGGGAGAACCTCACCCTCTACTCCTTGTTTCTCTATGATGTTCTTTTCTGACTACAAGAATCTATCCAACCTAACTAAAATTCTTTGATCTTTAACCCTTCTGTTATTCCAAGTAAAGTTACCATTTTTGGTTGGGACGTCCACTAGGCCTAGATTTTCTATGAGATAACCAAAGTCATTACTCTCATGGTATAGTTTATGAATACCTCCTTGTTTCTACAAAGGGGAGGTGATCATGCCGAATTCTCCTCGAAGGACCTAGACTTTTTTCCTCATAGAATCTCCAATTAGATTTAGTTCTTCCATGAAATTTCTCTTCAGATGAGGCAAATTTTGACCATAAACATAGGTGATGTGTGTAGTTGTCCAGGAGACAAAATACTTGTTCTGATTCCACCATTAGAGCTCATGTTTTCTCTATTTTTTAGTGATAAGGTTTTCTACCTATTCTTTTCTTTTTTCCTAATTGTTTATTGGTTGCTTTAAGGGGATTGGTCTTGATACCCATACCTTCTAATGACGTTGTTGCGGGATCAATGGCCTTTTCTTTCTCTTCTATATAGTCCAGTTCGGATTGCAGTTTATGGATCTGATTGATGGTTAGGCTATTGATTATCACCAATTCATGAATCTCGGTAAGTCTTGGGAGTTCTATCTCTATCTCCTCCATTTGCATTGCTTGGGTTGTCTCCATATATGATTCCTCTGTTGAATCGTCCCCTGAGGCTGGGGGCTCCCTCATCTGGACTTCTATGTCTGTTGTCATTTTATGTCTTGGTTCTTTCCCAGTATTATTTCTTTTTTACTCCTCTTTAGATCATGTGGTGGCCTTTGGTGCTGCTTCGGGTTCCTTTTTGTTTTCTTTCTCATTAGTTCCACTAGGTTCTCCTTCCAATATTTGGAAACTGTTACTTGTGATTTTATTCTGATTTACTGCATGTTGTTTGGGTTGTCTTCTTCCTGCCTTCATTTTGCTTCGTATTTTGGAAAATCCCTCTAGATATGTTTCTCCCTTTCCCACATTCCTTGGGGGGGGGAGCATCAAGGGGGAAGTCCCTAAAGAGATGCCCATGGGTGTGTCTTTTTCTACATCTAAACGATATATGTTCATAATCTAAGGTTTCAGTCCATTCTTCATCCTGATATGAGATTACTATAGATTCGGGGAGCCACTGTTACATTCATGTAAACACATATCATTTTATAAGAGACATACCTGGTAGCCTTGGTGATTTCTAAAATCTTTGCAAAGGCTCCCACAGTATTGCCAATGCCTTCGAGGGTTTCAAGTTCCCAGAATTCCCTTAGTAGAGAAAATAGGCGAGTCCAAATTGGTGCCTCTATGAAGTTTTCTTTCTCTGGGGTGAATCACTGATTCCAATATCTCATGTGTAGGCTAACTGAGTTGAAGAAATAGGGGCCTTCCTCAAATAATTTTTCTCTCTCAGAAGGGTCCGAGAAGATAGATGTGAAGAACCCCTTAAAACCTAGTTCGAGATCTATCTTTCCATTTACATTCCATTGAGCCTTGATCCAAAGCAAGAGAGCTTTCTCGAAGGGCAAGATGCCCATAAATTTACCTATCAGGGTGTGGTATTTCATGTACTAGATGTAGTTCTCTATGCCATGTGAGGTTACCTCATAAGTCAGTTTTTTTGTTATCTTAGGTAAGTAGCCATTCTAAAGATTCCTTTTCTTCTTTTGTCCTTTCTCTACCTTTTCTATTTATGTCTGATTTGTCTGACCTTCCTGCTATTGGGGTCCTACTCCCCCCATCTCAGTATCCTTTTCCTTGTTGTCTGGCCTACTTTTGASTACGTCTTTAAAGGAMTTTTTCTTTGTYGYCTTTCCTTCTTTCCTCCMTTTTTCCAAAGATGTTGTTGACCTGGGATCCRCCATCCCAGGGCCAGGACMWTCGATCATAGGAGGGCTCCTCCCCGCTTCCTAGMAAGGGGGCTCCCATACTCCTACTGTATGCACCAAAAAAACCCAAACCCTAATTCACCATTCTTCACTCCAGAGCTKTGTTCAACCATCCATCATTATCATCATCCTAAATATTATAATAATATTGTATTAATATTAAAACTATAATATYRAAATAAMAATATTATAATGTTACTATGAGAAATTTTCTTCATCATTTTCTAACCATAGGGATATGGATGGGAATTAAAAGAATTTAAGAGAAATTTATGGTTTCATGGATTACATTCCTTTGGTTTTTTATMTTYTGGAAGTTGTGTTTGTTAAAAATGGATTTTATTTGCTTTTCATCATTCTTCGTTATATTGGAATTCATGATTCATATATTAAAAAAATATTATGAAATTGATGGTTTTTTATTTAAAAATATGAAATCAGAGGTTTTAAAGTGAAAAATAGGGAATTTATGATTGAAATAATATTACGAAGTTGAAGGTTTTTAGTCCTAAATAAGAAAATAGTAGAAAACAAGTGTTGCATGGCAGCATAGTCCCTGCCAGGCTGGAAGGGGAGTAAATGCATGGGCCACAAGTTGCAGTACATGTGGTATTCATGTAGAATTTAGTATTCATGAATTAGTATTATTTGAAATTTATAAAAAATTATTAATGTCTGGTACATGAATGAAGGTTCCTAGGATCTAAGTTTGATAGTACATGAAATATTTAATGCATAAGCAATGTAACCCAACAATTACGGAGTCACGGGTTCACTTTTTTCATTTTTTATGGCCACCCTGTGCCGTGAAATACATTTTTCACCCAACACTTCTGTCATATACATTTTGCACCAAACTATTCGGTCATATACATGAGACAATAATTTATAGAAATGCATCGAACAAATATGGAGTCGCGGGTTCACGATGTCCAGCGTGTTGAGTGATATACATTTTGCACCAAACACTTCCATCATATACATTTTGCACCCAACAATTACGTCATATACATAATACTGAGAAATTTATAGAATATTGTAACATTGTATGAAGATTTATAGTAATTTATGTAACGCTATAACATGTTCTATTTAATAAATAGTATACACAATTATTTAAATTGTATTCAATAATTTTTTTTTATAAGTAAGATTGTATAAATGTCTGTCAAAATGAAGGACTACAGAGAATTTCCATGGAGTCAAGCTGTAAATACTGAGTTGCCCTGAGGAGAAACCATCTAAGCCAGCCGAATCGCTTCATAACTAAAGTCTAGACTGTTACTGACAAAAAAATAGTTCAAAACTCTGGCCCGTAAGGGTGGCCGTTACAACTGTGGAAAGTGTAGACAACATAACTATAATAACCATGGAAAAATGCATGAAAGGTCGGCATGCACATGACAAAACAATAGATAAAAACAAGAGACAGATCACCGGTATGGTCTGTAGTGCGATGACGTGGCCATGCATAAGGCGCCAAATGTCGTGTCTCTAGGAGGAGGTGGGTCCTCGTCGAATGGTGTCTGGTCCGATTGCATGGAATCCTCGGTCTGTGATGGCACATGCTCTTCCTTCTGGGCCTCCTCCGACCATGTTGGGAGTCTCTGCTCCTCGCAGTCTGCCTCTGCGTGGACCAAAGTTTCTAGTGCCAACACTGGTGCGGAGGTTGTTGTTGGTTGGGTTGTTGCTGCTTGGCCTGCCTCTGGTGGGAGGTGATGAGTTCTCTATAACATGAAGAGAAACTACAAGAGTTGAGAGGCTTTGGTGTCTAGGGTCTCTAGGTGAAACTGGAGGTCATCCATGTCCCGACGCAGGTCAAATACTAGACTCTACACCAGTGCAAGGCATGTTTTCCACTCGCATTTTGGGTCAACGTTGGAATCAGCTCGAGATTGGGGTTGCCATCACGAATTTTGACTAGCTTCCGGACCATCCATATGAAATTGGGTGTCATGAGGCTGGTCCTTAAGTGACTGGGTTGCCAGAGAGTTGGGAGGAGCCAAAGGGCCTAGGTATGAAACAAATGTTGAATTGTGCAAAGGTCATGGGTTGTAGTCGAGTGAGGTCCCTGAGTAGTGCAATGCCTCCATTTTGTTGGCAAGGGACGCAACAAGGGGCAAGAGAGAAGCGGGAATTTGAGTGGACTGTGCCAGGGATGAGGATGAGGTGGCGAAAGAGGAGGAGGATAGCAGTGAGGGAGCAGGCGGGGGACAGAGGAACATGTGGGGCCAGTTTGGCTGGCAGGCTGACCCACGTTTCAACTTCCCTCGTAGCTGGGGCATCTCTGGGACAGTGGGAGAGTGAAAATGTGCTAGAAATAGAGCAGGAGAGGACAAAAAAAGAGCAGGGAAAGGATGGGTAGGAGGCCGAGCTATGAGAAGAATAATCAAGAAAGAATGAGCCATCTAGAGCCGATGGAGCAATTGAAATAGGCAGGGGAGCTGGTGAGGTTCCATAAATGGTTTCACATGCAGAGTAAAGGCCCAGCGAGGTTTGTCGAAAGGATGTGAAGGAAGAGCAGGGCACACTGAGAGTAATTATGCTCTGCCTCGAGTGAGCTGAAGTTAATGTCATGAGACATGTGGGAAGGAAGTTGAAGTACATGGGTATGTGGGCAAAAACCAGAAAAAATAGTGGTAATGGATGTTACTGGAAAATTGGGCTTTTGTTGTTCCGTGGTCTACAAATAGCACCTAGATTTCTGCAATATACATATTGAAAATCGGAGTTGTGGAGTACTTGAATTTGAAGCAGCTCGTGTCGAATAATCAAATTGAAATAATAAACTCAATAACTTATTTTTCTATCAATAAAATCATTTATAATTAATTCTTGACTTAGCTAGTCTTTTGGATCGTGGGTTCTTGGACTGGGGACTTGTTGTTCCGTGGCCTAAAAATAGCACCAAGAGTTCTGTGATATACAAATTGACAAGTGGTCTTGCGGACTATTCAAATTTTTGGATCGCGGGTTCTCGGGCTGAAAATAGGGCTTCTGTTGTTCCGTGGCCTACAAAAATCAAATATGTAATTTGATTAAGTAGATATATAGAGCATGCACGAAAGCTTCAATCCGAGTTGTCGTGGTTGCGGGCTGAAAATTGGGCTTCTGTTGTTCCACGAGATACAAATTGACAAGCTGTTTTGCGGACTATTTGAATTTATGGATCGCAGGTTCTCGAACTGGCGGGCTGAAATTTGGGCTTATGTTGTTCTGTGGTCTACAAATAGCACCTAGAGTTCCGTGATATACATATTGACAATCGGACTTGCGGAGTATTTGAATTTGAAGGGGCTCATGTTGAATAACCAAATTGAAATAATAAACTCAATAATTTATTTTTCTATCAATAAAATAATTTATAATTAATTAAAACAAGTTTAGCATTCCCAAATTATTTTTCTTTAAAAGAGAAGATTCTTGACTTAGCTAGTTTTTGGATGGCGGGTTATCGGGCTGGGGACCCGAAAAATGGGCTTTTGTTGTTCCTTGTCCTACAAATAGCACCTAGAGTTTCGTGATATACATATTGACAATCGGACTTGCAGAGTATTTGAATTTGAAGGGGCTCGTGTCGAATAACCAAATTGAAATAATAAACTCAATAATTTATTTTTCTATCAACAAAATTATTTATATTTAATTAAAACAAGTTTAGCATTCCCGAAATAGTTTTCCTTTTTACATATGCTGGTGGACAAAAAAATAAAAAAAAATAGTACCGACGTCTGTTACATAGGCTGGTGAACATAAGTATGAAAAAAAATAGTGTTCCCGAATTAGTTTTCTTTAAAAGAGCGGGTTCTTGACTTAGCCAGTTTTTGGATCGCGGGTTCTCGGGTTGAGGTCCTGAAAAGTGGTCTTTTGTTGTTCCGTGTCCTACAAATAGCACCGCCAGTTCTGCGATATACAAATTGACAATCGAACTTGTTGACTATTTGAATTTTAAGCGGCTCGTGTTAATTTTTTTTATCATTCGCGAATTAGTTTTCTTTACATAGGTTTTACATACGCTGGTGGAAAGAAGGACAAAAAGTATAGTACCAATGTCTTTTACACAAGACAGTCGACAAAAGGAGAAAATAAATAGCATTCCCAAATTAGTTTTCTTTAAAGCAGGGACTCATCCACACAAGAAATTGAAATTTATGAAATTATAGGTTCTTGGAGACCATAAACTATACATAGAAATACGTAACTCTGTATACATACTCTCTATAAAAATCTAGGAACACATAAAAGCAGAGAAAAAAATAGCATTCCCATATTAGAGCATGGATGGAACCCTCATTCCATACTTAACCAGTTTTTGGATCGTGGGTTCTCGGGTTGGGGACCTGAAAATTGGGCTTATGTTGGTCCGTGATATACAAATTGACAATGAGACCTGCAGACTATTTGAATTTTAAGGGGCTCGTGTCCCAAAAGTTTAGAATTCGCGAGATAGTTTTCTTTACATACGGTGGTGGACAAAAGCACAAAAAATATAGTGCCAATGTTTGTTACATAAGGCGGTGGACAAAAGGACCAAATAAATAGCATTCCCAAATTAGTTTTATTTAAAACAGGGGCTCGTGGATACAAGAAATTGAAATGTATCAAATTTTAGGTTCCTAGAGACCATAAATTATACATAGAAAATATGCAATTTTTTAAAGTAGATATTTACTTTTATACATACGAAATATGTACTTTTATAAATTATGGGGATGAGATTTTATATAGCATGCACGAAGCCCTCATTCCATATTTGCACGGAGCCCTGATTCGATACCGAGGCAGTTTTTGAATCGCGAGTTGTGGTGTTGGCAGACTGAAAGTTAGGCGTTTGTTGTTCGATGGCCTACAAAGAGCACCCATAGCTCTGTTATATACAAATTGACAAGAAAACTTGCAGAGTATTTTAATTTTAAGGGCCATTGTGGCAAAAGTATGAAGGATAGGTGGTCAATATGCAAGAAATGACATACTCTCTACATGTTTGAGTACAAAAAATGTAGTGAACACAATTTTATGACATTTATATAAAAAATAATGAAATGTGTTACATATTCCTGGAAATTTAAAGAAACATATATATATATATATATATATGAAATATGATATTTCAAAATTGAGTCAGTGATTTATTTCATACTTTATTTTGAAAATGACCAGGGCGAAGAAAATATGCATAGGAAAAAAAGAGAATTGATAAAATAAACAGAATGACTTCACATTCAACATAACTAAAGATAAAAATCTAGGAAGACATAAATATATAAGGAGACAAAAAGAATAGTTTTATTTGGAATATATGAAAAAAGTAATAGTTTGTTACATATCCCTGGAAATGCAAATGCGTTTTCCATATAGACTGGGATTGGGGCTCCCACTGACCATAACATAAATATGTACAAGAAATAGGACTGTGGAAAGAAGTTGGACATGGTAGATTGTAATACCTGAAAAGTAGAAATGGGAAGATCATTTTTTGGCTATAGATTTCTACTCGGAAAAGTTGGAATAACTGGATTGATAAAGAAAGAAATATGCATTTCCCTGTTGGATTTGGTCGGTGATCCACTTCAAGTTCTCTTCAATATAGCTTCTCAAGGGGACAATGTTGATGTCATTGCATATTTTAATGCTGAAAACTTCATTTTCTAATTCGCTTAGATCAATTGAAAGTTTACATAGAGTTTCATCAATGTCTCCATTCTATATCGAATACCAGACTAGCCAGTTGTCCACCTCTTCTTCATGATATTAAAAAATCCTGTAAAAGTTTTCTAAAGACAAGTCCTTCAAATTATCAACTTGTTTATCGAAAGCTTGCTTGGTTGACGCTAGCGAGTTGAGGATTAAGATGGGGTCCTAGAATTCGTTTGTCTTTCCTGCTAAGTCTATTTTGGTGAGATTTTTGAATAATGCTTCTTTCTTTGATATTGCTTGCTCACATGATTGGACGATGAGATACAGGTTCTTCACTTTCTCTTTCCATCATGCTTCTAATTGAGTGAGCCGTTTATCAAAAGGGAGATCATGTTGTATTCTTCTCGTCTTTGGAATGTTGTTGACATGAAAGGAAAAAAGGATGACCGTGTGCACATAGAAAGTTTCTTCATTTTTTAAATCCATCTATAGAAGTAGGAACAAGTTATGTGCCCTGCTCCCCAGGGAATCCATATTCTGTGATGTTTCCCAGGCCTTAGTAATCAGTTCCATTCTTTTGTTGATATTTTTCTCGACATATCCTCTACAGGATGCGAGAAAGATGGAGGACCCTTTTAGATTTGTTGCATGGGTGCACGTAGTAGCAGACATGGCTATTCCCAAAGAATTGTGATGCAATGGCATAGGAAACAAAGCTTCCTTTAATTCCTTAATTGGGTTGTCTAGCCTGGCATTTTCAGCTTCAATGACTCCAACAGAATCATGAAGAGCATCTATGGTTTCCATGTGAAGTTGAGATATTTTGGACACCTACATATTGGCCAGGTCAAGTTCTGAACGATGTTTTCTTTTCTTATTTTTTACATCTCTTTTTTCAATGATTAATGTTTTTTATTCGGATTTAAAAAAAACACTCTGGAATACGAAGGATTCATCTTCATCAAAAATTAGGGTATCAACCATGTCCATTGAGCAGGCATGATGAATTGCATCTCCGGGATGATCAAGGTTGCAGAATATGCTTTCCATATCAGTGTTAAGATCCATCTTTTCACTGTAAATTTTAGGCTGCTCCGCCTCCCCTACAAATCTTTTTGCCTTCTTCTACACGGGAAGCTCAGGAGGAATATCTTCATTGTATCTCTACAAATCTGTTGTAGAGCTAGTGCCAATACTTTATGGAAACGTTGGTTTGCTCCAGACGCTGCTTGAAATGAAGAAATGCAGGGGACAATATAACTCCCCGGAAACATTACTTCAATGTGTGCGAATGGAGAATCTCCTCATTAATGACAATATCTATGCGTATTGTATGATGACCTGTTAGAAGTAAAGATTAATTATTATCATACTTAGAAGTGAGAAAGTGGCAGTTACGATGAAGAACATTTAAGGATTAGAAGTGTCGTGAACGAACCAAGATGGTGGCATGCGAATGACATTCCATGGTATTTGAAATTAAGACTGGGAAGAGATTTGAGGTTTCATGAAGGAAGCAAGCTGGCGGTGTGCGAATGACATTCCATTGCGTTTGAAATTAACACTGGGAAGGGATAAGAAAAGCC
>JASDQU010103568.1:166396-182149 GCA_032191745.1 Picea mariana | reverse complement strand
TATATATATAAACAATATATCTTATTATGCACACATGCGAAGGTGACAAGCATAGGGAAGACCAAGCAAGGAAGGAATGGCCAAGTCTAAAAGTGCATGGTGAAACTGTTGAGTGTTCAATGCTGAAACTGCATGAGTCGGAATTGTTCAGCAAAGAAAACCAAAGGGCTCGGTCCGACTCTCTCTGCATATTTCATAATTCATGTTTAACACCAACTCTGCAGTTACCAGATCAGTATGTGTAGAAACAAGGCAAAACTAAAAATGTACCTTCATAAAGTATGGACATGAGACTTTATAGAGCATGCACGGATATGTCATTCCATACTTTGCCACTTTCAGGATCATGGGTTCTCGGGTGGGCAGGCTCAAAAAAATGCCGCTATTGTACGTTGTTCTACAAATAGCACACATAGTTTTGCGATATATAAATAGACAAGAGGACTTGTGGGTTGGCTGATATTTTATAGACCATTGATAGTTTCTGGATCGCGGGTTCTCGGGCTGGTGAGGTGAAAAAAGGGGCTCTATTTCTCGGTGACTTACAAATAGCTTATGATAATAAACTGACAAGCAGATTTGTGGGCTGACGGACTCAACATTCTACTCCAGGGCTGGCGGGCTCCCAGAAACGAGCAATACATAGCAAATATGCACAGATCCCTTATTCCATATTTAGCCACTTATTTGGATCGTTGACTTGGCTCCGTCCGACTCCAACTCTGTGGTTACCAGATCAGTGTGTGTAGAAATGAGTCAAACTAAATATGTACCTTTATAAAGTATCGACATGATATTTTATACACCATGTACTCATATCACATTCCATACTTGCGGGTTCTTGGATGAGAGGGGTAAAAAAAAGGCCTCTATTGTTCCGTGTTCTACAAATAGCAGATATAGTTCCATGATATACAAATTGACAGGTGGGCTTGCGGGGTGGATGAGATTTTATAGACGATGTACAGTTTCTGTATCGTGGGTCTAGTTTCTATATCGTGGGTTCCAAGGCTGGCGCGCTCCTAGAAATGAGCACTACATACCAAATATGCACAGATCCCTTATTCCATACCTAGCCACTTATTTGGATCGTGCACTTGCGGGTTGCACATTATGTCTCTAATGTTTTGTGTCTTGCAAATAGCCGTCATAGTTGGGCGATATAGAAATTGACAAGTGGACTTGTGGACTGGCTAGCTCAACATTGTATCTGTTCGATGGAGGACGTGTAGGGTAGCGACCTCTACGTGAAAAAAAAAATAAAAAGAAAAAAAGAAAACATAGCTGCAAACAAGTTTGACAAACAAAAAGAAAGTAAACGAATAACTGTTTACTATGGAACACGGGCAGAAAAAGAATGCACCTTTGCATGGATTGGTCTACGTCTCTGAGTAGGATTTCTTTGTGTTGTCTAGTTTTCTTGTCTGTTTCTATCAACAAAAGTACAAAGCAAAATGGATATGAACATAAGTTCAGATGTTAAGAAAAAGGAAACTACTATGTACATATATAAAAAAAAATAGAATAAGATGAATAGAGTGACAAATAGTTTTTGGGAGGATGTACCTTTTTTATTTTTATTTTTGCATAATGTATATTTTATAATTCGAGTAGAACACCGTCTGTATGCTCACAAAAATGATGTGTGTAGAAATTAGGGATACAAATATGCTTTGAAACATAGAAATATGAGTTTGCAATAAGTTTGATGTATATGTCATAATTCAAGTGCAATACCAATTGTATCGTGATAAGACAAATATATCGTATTGAGGAATGGGCACATTGGACCAGACATGGTCAATAATTTCATTTTGCAGATGGCCTGTGTTGTTCAAAAGAAAGCGAAGACTGTATTTGCACATGTAGTTTTCCAATTCTTTTGTTGTGCCAGTATTTTGTAGCATATCGATATTGAAGTCTCCTATAAGTACAATGGGTCCGTTCAGATGGAAATGGGCCAATGCATTGGAAATAACATGCACTATGTTGGAGAATGCTACATGGGGAGCAACATACATATTCAGTATTGCAACTTTTGTTTCATGGGAAAAAAACGTTGCAAGCAACAGTTCAACATTCTTTTCTTCCATATGTATATGGTCAAAAATCCGTACATGTTTTTTCACCAGTATCATAATCCCATGTGTTATGTAACTTGATATGCAATTATGATTTGGGAATTGTTTGTTCTGCATGCATAATGACATGTGTGTTTCTTGCAAGCACAGAATATTAGATTGCATTATATCGTAGTCATTCAGTATATCATCCATGTGTGCATTTAAGCTATGTGTGTTAAGCGAGAGAATTGATACGGATGAATTTGTGTGTATGGATTGGTAATCATAATGCAGTTTCCATTTTGCTTTGGTCCTCAGTTGTTCCATTTCAATATCAACTTTCTCTTTCAATTTGAAGTTATCTTTTGTGAGAGGACTTAGTAAATACAAGGAGTCTATGCTTCTGACACGGGACAGTGTTGTGTTTACAAGTCCATGTATCTGAATTCTAGCAAGCTGAAATGCAACATTATCAAGTGTTAGTTCGTGTGATTTGTGGACTGTACGTGCACATGCAAGTTTAATCGGAAACTGTTTTCGAATCTTTAGTCGACCTGTCTTTGTTGATGTTGATACTGGCTTTGATATTTGCATAATAGGTGTCCAATCACTTCCAGTGTTTGAATTATATAGATAAGACAACTTGCTTGCTTGTCGCTTGCCTATATGTGGTTCATGGAACTTAATCCAAAGGACATCCACTTTTTCTATCTTGGTATAGCCTTTCAGTAATCCATCTGCACCATTCACCAAGCCATCCTATGAATCATAGTTGTAGGCATATATTTAAACCAACATTTCTAATTTGAGGACAAGCTGCAAAGGTAAAGTGATTGAATGTTCATGACGTTGCATATTTCCATGGTTGTCTTCTTCCAGGTCAATGGAATTGATGATGATATCATCACCAGGCATGAGCAATAGCATGTGGATGTTATTCTTTGCA
This sequence comes from Picea mariana, assembly GCA_032191745.1. NCBI lineage: Eukaryota > Viridiplantae > Streptophyta > Pinopsida > Pinales > Pinaceae > Picea > Picea mariana. The sequence continues at coordinate 179,140 of JASDQU010103568.1, read as the reverse complement.
ACATCCTTATTTCTGTAGAACAGGTAATGTAATGTTGGGTTTGTTGGTGCAAGCCGTAAACACTTCAAATTGATATAGGTCAAGTCATCATGTGTTTGGTTGTTTGTGTGCATTCTATTTAGAATTGCAATGAATGTTTCATCTGTTTGGCGCATTGTAGTATGCAAATCAAAGAATTTAATATTGTCTCTCTAGAAGTCATGGGTGACGGTTTCCATGTTAATAGCAGGTTGTTCAAATATCAAAGAATCTTGGATTGGTTGTGCCTGGTAAAGATCCCCACATAATATCATGTCAATGTTTCCAAAGTATTTCGTCTTCATATGTTTTATGATTCTTAGTCGGTTGTCAATGGAATACAAAAACCGACTCCCAATCAAAGATTCTTCATCTATAAAGACAAGTTGGAGTTCCTCATAAATCTTAGATAAAGTATCCAACATTTCCTTGCTAAGTGGAAGAAATTGTGACTTGTTAAAAGGCATTAAAAATGCAGAGTGGACTGTTGTTCCACCAGCATTGTATGAAACTTTTCCTATGTATGCAACTATTAATACCTTTGGTTTCATAGGATCGGAGGAATTGTTTGAATCATAGATTCGTATAAGCATTTGGAACAATGCTTTCACTGTGAATGTCTTGCTTGTTCCTACTCCACTTGTAAGGAACATGTGCACATGATTGTTCATGTTCAAGCGTTTTTTAAGAGCAATTTCCTTTAGAATTGTTTGGTGTTCGCGATTCAATAGACGTCTTATTCTGTGGTATTCATTATTTTCAATTAGGAAATGATGTTTTGTAACTTGAAAACCAAGATTGATACATTTTTCACTTCCAGCCGCTGGAGGACGAGGCAAATCCTCTTGTAAGTCATAGGACTCGGAAGGAGTTCTGGTTGTTTTTGGGTTTCTAAATGTGTCATCATGATCACCAGGGTTTTCTAGGTCATTAAGTGCAACTTCTAGATCGCCCCATGTTGGATTAACATTGTAGGTAAATCTAGCTTCATTGATGTGCACTATAGTATCAGACGCAACATACGCAGCCTCCCATGTAGAGAAGTTATGTATTAATGTCTCCTCATTTTCATCGAATGAAACATACAACAACAGATTTTGTCTACAGTAGTTTTCATAGTCACAATGTTTATTGTATTTGACAAACCGTATGACAGAGGGTTTTTTTCTTTTTGATATGGGCGCACCACTTTTTTGTAATGCGATACGAATTCTGCTAAGCAGATATGCCTAAAAAGAGATGGACGTTGGACGTAATAATCAATAATAGAGCGACATACCATGTCCTCTAAATTGTTAGGCTCTTGTTGCAGAAAAACCGGTGGTTTACAACAACACGTTGATAAAATGAATGACTATTTTGACTTGCAAGAAGTGGCTGAAGCTGACGTTCAAATGAGACTTTTTGCACAGAGTCTGATTGGCGATGTTAAGAAATGGTACAAAGGCTTACGAGCTTATTCAATGGTCGACCTTACAACATTTCAAAGACTTTTTCTAGACAGATGGGAGGTAAAGAAAAATCCTCTCCAGATCTTGTCAGAATACGAAAACATCAAAAGGAATCAAGGAGAGACAGTACAAGACTACTGCACCCGCTTCAACAATCTGTACAATGCGATTCCATCCGATATTAAACCCCCGCAAGGTTTGGCACTGATAAAATTCCTTGACGGTTTCGACGCTGATATGTCATATCAATTAAGGGAAAGAAACTCCACCACCCTAGAGGACATGCAGAAAATCACAATAAGTGTAGAGGCCAACCTATTGGTCAAAAGGGCACAGCAAAGGACGAAAAGGAGAGTCACGATTAAAGAGGAACCTTCAACATCTTCTTCTGATGCCAAACTAGATTCCTTAGCTAGACCAATGGAGAGGATGATGGAGAGACTTACTGTAGCCGAAAGAAATCCTCCTAGAGAAAACCAACCTGGTCCACAAATTCAGAATCCTAACTTTAGAAGAAATCCTCCTCAGATCAGGCAGAGAGATCCTAGGGATCAAAGAGAATAGAGGGGTCTTGATCAACAGATCAGACCACCCCTACAAGAAAATTATGCCGATGAAGGAGAAGAGGTAATTGAAGAATTAGAGGACACACACATAAACCTCATGGGCATTCACGATAACGAAGCCATTTTTCTTACTCAGGAAGAGCAAGAAATTTTCCTTCTTTCTCAAACAGAGTTGAGTGAGGAAGCTGAAGAGACCGAATAGTAGGCATTTGAAAATGCCATTATGGAGGTACACAGGCAGTACAATCTGTGAAGTAAAAATACAGATGAAAATTCCCCAAAAAAGGTAACCGAAACGAAGAAAATAGTCAAAACCAAGAAAGCCCCTAAGCCTTCTACCAAGAAGATCCCTGAGAAAGGTAATGCTGAAGCTCCAACAAAAAGAACCCCTACCATTTTACAAATATCAACGTAGACTGAGGTTTCATCAACCAAATGACCAAGTACTTATGCCTTGAAAACTATGGTGGACAGATCAAAATTGTTGAGCCAAAGCAGAGCACCCACTCCTTTCAGCCTCGAAGGGGAATTAGCCAAAGTGAAAATTCCCATTCCCCTTTTCGAGTTGATGAGTAAGAACCCTTACCAATCGCAGGTGATCAAAGCACTAAGCATTGAACCTGATATAGGCATGAAGGCCTTAACCGTTGGATCGGCGAATCACTCGGACACGGTAAATCTTACCGATGATCAACCTGAACTCCTTTTTGGCCCTGCAGTTGATGGTCAGACTGACACTAGTGTTGTTGCTCCTTTTTACATCAGCCTTAATATACACGACCTGATTCTTCACAATGCTATGTTAGATTCAAGTGCTTCCCATAACTTGATGCCTAAAGCAGTGATGGAAAAACTGGGACTCGAGGTCACCAGACCTTACAAGGACTTACACTCTTTTGACTCCAGTAAATTCAGATGTATCGGATTGATCAAGGACTTATGTATCATTCTAGTTTAGATTCCAGCAAAAAGCATGGTTATGGATGTTGTGGTCGCAGACATTCCCCCAAAATATGGTATTTTGTTGTCCAGGTCTTGGGGGGGCAAGTTGAAAGGTACTTTGCAGTTGGATATGTCGTATGCCACCATCGCAGTTTTCGAGAAACAAAGAAGACTGTACAGAGAGACACTGATGAAATATATGGTCAGCAGCCAAGAAAAGCCACATAACTATCCTCTATACTCTGCACACTCTAATCTAGATTCCTTCATCCTATATAATGACGGCGATATGGAAGAAAAAATCGCTCAGCTGGAAGAAGATACATTTGATCCAAAAGAAGGCCAAGAAATCACTGAGGCAGAAAGAAAGGAAAATACAATAAGTGAAGAAATGCCAGTAGATTTCTGGAGAATGGACTTCGATGGAGTTGTAAGCAAAGAAGGAGCTAGAGCAGGAGTTTAGCTGCACAATCACAAATCCAGGTATTCGGAGAACCATTCTTACAAACTGAATTTTCAATGCACTAACAACATAGCTGAGTACGAAGCTTTGATGCTCGGTTTGAAACTACTAAAGAAGGTTGGTGTCAAACAAATCATGGTAAGAGGCAATTTTGAATTAATTATCAAACAAATTAAAGGTGAGTACGCAACAAAACATCCCCAACTTAGAGCTTACAGGAATGTTGTTTTGGATGCCCTTAAATGTTTCACTGAAGTTGATTTGCAGGTGATGCCCTGGGGACAGAATATTTTAGTAGATGGGTTAGCTACGTTAGTAGCTACATGCAAGATACATTTTCATTCCACTCGCCCATACACGGTGGAGGTGAAGTGCAGACCGACTGTCCCGAACAACATTAGACACTGGCAGGTATTTGGGAATGATAACCAAATTGAAGATTTTCTACAATGTAAAAATGATTTCGAGTGTACAAACATAGACTTAGAAAATGATGATGAAAATGTGAATAAATCTAATTTTGGAAATGATAGTGTAAATAAAGTAGATTCAGGAGAGTTAGGTGAAGATGAGATAGAATCTGATGTTTTTCATTTAAAGAGTAATGTTTTACCTAGGGGTTTAGTTCCGTTAGAAGACTTATTTGTTTTTAATGATGTAGCTAAAAAACCTAAAATCGAAGCCAGTGGTAAAGAAGTTGAAGACTGTAACATAGGGACAGAAGAGAAACCCAAGATGGTAAAACTTTCCAAATCGTTACCCCCTGAGAAGAAACTTAAATACATTGAACTTTTCAAGGAATATTCGGACGTGTTTGCTTGGGGTTACGAAGATTTGAAATCTTATGACACAAGCATCATACAACATAGGATCCCAATAAAAGAAGATCAAAAACCTTTCAGACAGAAACTTAGGAGAATCAATCCCAAGTTGCTTCCCTTGGTAGAAAAAGAAATCAAAAAGATGTATGAAGCTAAAATCATAGTTCCCTTACGATTTTCCAAATGGGTTTCAAATCTGGTCCCAACCCGAAATAAAACTGGGGAAATTAGGCTTTGTATTGATTTCCGAAACCTGAATAAGGTTTCTCTAAAAGAAAACTACCCATTGCCAAAAATGGACCACATATTACAAAAGGTAGTTGGATCCAGTCGAATCTCCTTACTGGATGGTTTCTCAGGCTATAACCAGGTTCTCGTTCACCTAGATGACCAAGAGAAAACAACCTTCACAACACCTTGGGGTACCTTCATGTACGTGAAAATGATTTTCAGGTTGATGAACGTTGGGGCCACTTTCCAAAGAGCGATGGACATCTCTTTTGTGGAAGAGCTTGGTATATTTATTGTCATTTATTTGGATGACATAACTGTTTATTCCCAATCCGATGATGAGCACTTACGACATCTCAGACGAGTGTTTGAGAAATGCAGGAAATTTGGGATTTCGCTAAATCCTAAGAAAATCCTTTTCGTATTAGAGGAAGGCAAACTGTTGGGGCACACAATCTCTAAGGATGGAATTAAGATAGATCCCAGTAGAATAGAAGCCATTCAGAAACTGGAACACCCAAGGAATATCAAAGAGTTACAATATTTCATCGGAAAAATAAAATTTCTGAGAAGATTCATACCTAACCTAGCTGAGCTTCTCAGGAACATCACCAACATGTTAAAAAAGGACACAAAAATAAAATGGGACTTTGAATCCAAGCATTCTTTTGAACAAGTTAAACATGCACTCACACAGGCTCCAGTTTTGATCAGTCCTGACTTCACCAAGGATTTTTACCTTTTTTCTTTCGCTTCTAAACATACTATTGCAGCAGTATTACTACAAAAAAATAGCGAAGGGTATGAACAACCCATAGCCTTTTTCATTAAATCTTTAAGAGATGCTGCTTTGAATTATAAAATAATGGAGAAGTAAGCTTTTTCCCTGGTAAAATCCATAAAGGATTTTAGAGTATATATTCTCCATTCCCACACCATCACATACGTTTTGAACACAATAGTGAAGGACATTTTAACCCAGGACAATCCAGATGGCAGAAGAGGAAAATGGATCTCTATCATTCTGGAGTATGACATAGAGATTAAGCCTACTAATCTAATTAAAGGTCAAGGTCTAGCAAAGTTAATGGCTGAATCCAATTTCCATGCTCTTGATATTAATTTCTTAGCTACAGTAGATGAACAGGGAGAGCAGGTGACTCTAAGCGTGAAAGAGGTATTTCTGAACTCTCCATGGTACACAAACCTGATATTTGTTTTGCATAACTTACAAGCTCCCCCTGGTCTGACCAAAACTAAAGCTAGGTTTTTGAAATTGAAAGCATTAAAATTTTGCATTCTAGAAGGAAATCTATATTGGAAAGATCCTGGAGGTATTTTGTTGAATTGTCTGTTAAAAGATGAAGCTGACAAAGTATTGCAGAATTTTCATGCAGGAGACTGTGGTGGTCACCTGAGCTGGAAGACCATAGCTAATAAAATTCTCATAGATGGGTTCTATTGGCCTACACTATTTGTTGATGTGCATCAGAAGGTGACTTTGTGTCATAAATTTCAGGTGTTCGAGGGCAAAAGGAAGCTCCTGCCTTTGCCCCTAAAACCAATATCCGTTGAAGCTCCTTTCCAGCAATGGGGATTAGACTTTATCGGAGAAATACATCCTCCCTCTTCAAGCTAGCATAGATGGATTCTTACTGCTACAGACTATTTCAAAAAATGGATTGAAGCTGTACCAAGCAGGCAAGCTACTGATTCTGTCATTATTAAATTTCTAGAAAACAATATATTGTCTCGTTTTGGGTGTCCTAGAAAGATTATAACTGACAATGTAGTTTCTTTTCGATCTAAGAAGCTCATAGATTTCTGCAACCAGTATCATATTGGTTTGGGACATTCCATAGCTTATTACCCTCAGGGAAATGGGCTGGCAGAGTCATCCAATAAAACCCTGGTGAACATTATCAAGAAGACGTTGCAAGAAAACAAAAATTCATGGCATAACAAGATGGTTTTCGCACTATGGGCCGACAGACTGACCACCAAGAGGTCGATTGGTATGTCTCTATATCAGTTGGTCTATGGAACTGAAGCAGTTTTCCCTACCTCTTTAGGGGTTCCTGTCATGAAACTGCTGCAAGAAATGCAAGCCGAGCCGAACGACTCCCAAAGAAGGATAAACCAGATGATCCATTTGCAGCAGTTCAGAGAAGAAGTATACAAAAAAAAAATAGGTTTTCCAGGAGAGCATAAAAAAGATCTTTGATAAAATAACTAAAGAAGATGACTTTGAGTTAGGTGACTTGGTTCTGAGATGGGATGCCTGAAATGAAGATAAGGGGAAGCATGGAAAATTTGACAGTCTATGGAAGGGACCTTATGTAATTCAAGAATTTAGAGGAAATAATGCCTTCCTGCTCAACAACAATGATGGGACCAATCTGCCAGGAGGACCTGTGAATGGAAGAATGTTGAAGCACTATTCACCTCCTTAGTAGGGACCTTCAGTCACACCTTTCCATTGTACAAATCATTTTATTTTGCTTACAAGTTTTTGAGTGAATAACTTTGATCAGATGGTTGAAGCCCGTAGAGAAGGCCCTAAGCCATTGAACATTATCATCAAATTTTCAAAAATAAAAGAAATCAAACAACAAAGGCAAATATGTAGAAAGTTTTTCAAAACATCAGGAAACGAGATTCTTTGCACTTCACAAGGAGAGTACCATCCCCAGGTGGAGCCGTTGTTATAACCCTATAATTTATAGGATCAACTGGTGACTGAAATGTTATCACTTTAGTGTTTTGTTTGTCAAATGATTTTCCATTTTGCAAATAATTTGAGAAAAAGAAAAGGAAAAAGAAAAAGAAAAGAAAAGAAAAAAAAGAGAAAGAAGAAAGAAAAAGAATGAAAGAGGGCATAAAATAAATTGGATAGAGCCCCATGCAATAACAATGACTTGGTTCATACAGTTTAAACATGTCCAAGTCCTTTTAAATCAAAGTTGATAGGAGTAGTGAATAGGCTTGGCTAAACTGTTTAATATTAGCCAAGCAAATTAGGTTAGCTATTGAATAAATTTGACCAAACTGTCTAATCTTGGTCAAATAACCCCAGGATAGAGTATTTTCTTAGTCCAATAGTTTAATCTGGGCTAAATGTCATAGGTAATTAGGTTAGAACATAGGGTAGTTTTCTTTATCTTAATAAAACAGGCATGATGATCGATGTTGAACCATATCTTTGATGTTTTAAAGGTTTGATATCTTACCCCCATGGTGACAAAAACAGAGAAAGCTTGCGCGAATCCACATAATGCACTTATCCTAAGTTTCAGAGCAAATATGACTTTGCACTCATAGAGTAAAGACAACGCATAGATGAACAACTGAAGTGTTGGCGCCCAGATCTACGGTTGACAAGTTTTTCTGGACCCCCCCGACCGTTCTACCTTTAATGGTAGGGGGGGTCGGGAATCATGTATAAAGAAGGTGCGCATCTGAACGGTTGAGGCGTCGGCACATAGATCCATGGTTGAGATTGAATTTCGGATCCCCCTGACCGTTCTTCTTTTAATGGTTGGGGGGGGGTCCGGAATGTTGGTTAAACATCACACTCAGATCTATGGTCCAACGGCAGGCACACCAATGGATGGCTGATGGTATTTTTCGGACCCCCTTGACTGGTCTACTTTTAACGATTGGGGGGGGTCCGGAATGGAGTGATTTTTTGGCGGGCCCTCTTCTCTACGTGGCAGGAATCCATTGCTCCATACTCCTGCCATGTACCACTTATCACTTTCTGACATACCCCCATCACCCCATGACATCATTTTCCACCTTTTTCCCTAAAGGGTCACGTCTCATAACTTTGTCAGTCCATTCCCCTATCAACCCATTACAAGTCCCTTCACCATGGTCACTTCCCCAATGAACACCCGCCATGTCACCCAGTCGTATTCGTCATTCATTGTTACCTGCCATCTCATGCTCTAAAGGACCCATTGGCCATTTATTACTGGCTAACTTATCCGTTAGCTTGTTGATCTGTCCCTCGCACCCAACGGTTATCCGTTTACTCAAAAATACTCTTTTTGTTCATTCTCCCATTGCTTACTTTGTCCTTGCACCAGAGATATTATCCCTGTCTCCCCTCCGTTTTAGTCAGCCATCCAAAACCATAGTCATCCCCACTAACGTTTTGTTTGACTTGCATGTATTTTCACAGTGATGGCGCCAAAATCAAAGAAAGAAAAATACGAGGAAAATCCTTTCCTCCCACCTCCTATCGACCTCGACAGGATCCATTTGGCCAACAAAGATCATTTAATCGCAGACACCATGTGTGAATTCGATTTCGCAGATTTGCAGTCATGGCTCAAAGAGATTTTCTTAGATCAGAGCGATGAAATTGGGCTCTATGAGTCCAACCTTCCTCTGTATCTTTTCCCCCAGATTAACCATTTCCCTGAATTCGCCCTTAAATTCCAAGATCATTACCTCCCTGACCAGAGAGCCATAGTTTCTTCATCAGGAGAAACTCTGTTCTTCATTACACCAGAAGCCATTGATCAGATGATGCAGATACCCAGAGTTGAATCCGCGTCCCCTTTCAATCTCGAAGTCATCACAGAGTTGTACCAGAAACTATCTTTCCCTCAGAGAGCCCATATTTTCGAGCTTTTCCTCCCTCAGGTTGCTTAGCTCCCCAAGACAAATCCCCCGTACCCTTCCTCCCTATTCTCATAAAGGGAAACCAAATCATTTCGTCGCTCTGTGCTCTACTGGGTTATTTTTCCGACCAATGGGTGGATGAACCCATATTGGGTTTTCTATACATTTTCTCCACAGAAGAAAGACCCAGCACACAGTTCGAGTACAACACTTTCCTGGCGGACAATATTCACGAGCAGTTCTTAAATTTCACCTCATAAGGCATGTTCTGGTATTCCTCAATACTGGCTTACATGTTCACTTTCTTTCAAGTATACAGGTTCTCCTTTTCGATGCAGAAAATGGACAAGGATGGGAGGCCGCAAGCGGTAACATCTTGGACTTCACTACTCAGAAAAAATTCAACAGAGTTCAGTTTCAAACAGTTTATTGAGTATTTCTACCATCCTGTGGTGAGCATCCTCAGTGGTAGACCTAAACCAAGAATAAATGAAGAGATTCAGAGGATTTTACACCTCTCAGACCTTGCAAAGTCTGGAGACTAGTATATTTACCAAAACCACACTGAGATCAGAGTATATGGATGCGAGTTGGCTCCATACAAATTGCCCAAGTATATACCTGTGAGGATATTTTACCTGGAGTATATAAGGCAAATGATTAACTCAGATGACATACATTTTGTGTCTCTGAAAAAGAAACAACAACTTAGAATTAAAGGGAAAATAAGGTCTTTCATCTGCAATATCCAAGGCACCAGGAGGAAGCAGATAGACTATTGAAAGAAATGAAGTTTTATGTTAGTTTCACATGGCACTATGATCTGTGCGGGATAATTTCTTAGATGAGGATTAAAAATAAAAATGTCCCATATGTTCATACACCCAAGCCTGAGATAGAGAAGTTCACAAATCAAACTGAATGGGATCTGAACACTCTAGTTGAGATAGAACAACAGGACCCTTCGGTTATCATCTCAAAGACTACTACACCAGAGGTTCCCAAGGAGAAAAGACCCAAGAAGGATACTTCACCTTCAGTCTCTGAGTCTCGACTGAAAATTTCCAATTACACACCAAAAGGCCAAAAACCAGTCTTACACCTGACACAGCTGGTGAAAATGGAATCCAATCCACTGCAACTATGAAGGATGATTGGTTTCTTCTTAGCATAAGCAACAAGCAGATCATGTCTATAGTTTTGTCCAAGAAGTCCACGGATACTCCACCAGTCGACCAGCCGAGCAAAGTAGGACCAAAGTTGAGTGTTTTTGAGAAGTATGACCTGATAAAAAAGAGAAATCAGACGCTGACCAACAATACTTATGCTCAGTTTTGGAAACAGACATCAATGACACAACAAAGATTTTTATCTGCATTCAATACAGAGAAGGGTAGAATGCACATGGTGTTTCTGCAGGCACAGGTGCCAGACCCGAAAGTAATCACTGATTACAAAAGGGAAACATTCGAGTTTCATACTAAGGATGTACATCCTCCTGATCAAATGGACCTGCACAGGCAAACCGGAGAAATGGTTTTCTCCACATTGGCAAATGCTTCTACTGCAGCCGCTAAATGACAGGTATCTCTCAGCAATGTCCAGACACAGCTGAAATTGGAAAAGATATCATCCTTTGCAAAGGATAACAGGATTAAGACGTTGGAAAAGTTGGTCCTCAAGATCGGGTATGACCCCTCGAATGTGAAAGCAATCGAGGAGGTGCTTAAAAAGAAAAATGCCAATATAACATCTCTGAGGAAATAGTTGAAATTGCCACCAATAGAAGATGCACAGGAAAAGGAGATAGCCGAGACAGGAGGTGAAAAGGATGAGATGCTCAAGTTGATCATGGAGCAGAATGCACAGTTGAAAGAGATGGAAGAAGAATTGGAAAGGTTAGTAAAAGAGAAGGAACAATCAAAGCCTATGGAAGTCATTCCACTGAGCACAGTTCCACTCACAGGAGTAAGCATAGCATCTACAGCAGAAATTCCCTCAGCAACTCCATTGACAGCTCTGGAGAAGACAGTAGAGCTGGAAAAATCCATGGAAGAGATGAATTTGCAAGAGATGGAGATTAGCAAACTTAAAAAGGAGGTTGAGAACCTTCAGGAACTCAAGTCTTCTTATCAAACCATCTACTCCAAGGAGAAACAAACATCAGACAAGATCAAACAGGAATTGTAACAGCTTCAAAAGCAAACAATGGTAGGCAAAACACTTGTTGAGGTCAAGGAAAGTGTCTGGATTGATATCACCAAGTCTGTAAATGAAATTTGGCCTATGGTAGAAATCATGTTTGAGCAAAAAGAACTAGTGCAAAGAAGAAAGGAGGCTATTGAGAAAATAAGAGCAAAACTAGGAGAGATGCCCACAGAAGCCACTGAGATCATTAAATTCTTGAATTCAAAAACCAAAGAAGAGTTAGAGGATTTGAAAATTGAATATAGGAAAGAAACTATCCTCAAGGTCAAGAGGGTCCTGACCAAAAGAGGACTGATGCTACAACTGGAGGAAAAAGTACAGACTATGGACATAGGAGTACAAAGATTTTTCAGTAAAATTGAAGCTCTACAGAACAAAGGCCTCCCTGGCTTAAGGGTCATAAATGACAAGTTGATGACACTGTCTGATTATACAAAGAAATTAGCCACTGTGGCTAAAGATAGTTCGAAATTCTCAGGAATACAGAGTAGTATCACAAGCAAGGCATTCTTAGAAGCTTTATAGTCAGACATCAACATACAACACGAGATCTGGTACATTTTCATCATCAAGCCAACTTTTTCCAAGTATACAGAGATGGATGAAGTATACCGAAGACTACTCAAAGTCGTCATTCCCAGTCACCTTCGATGGGAAGAGCTTTGCAATCTGATCGAGTAGGATATGAGGTGTCCAAGCCTAGTCAACTATCCAGTCAGATGAGGTCATGCAGAGGCCTCACCAACAATTTACCCCAGAAATCAGCATGAAGTTTCAACACATCATCAAATAGTTCCTGAATTTTTGTATTTTGTTGAGTTAGTTAGCTAAATTTAGAAATGCCACGTCCTGATCTTTAATGACAGGATCATATGTAATTTTTTATTATAAATACTTCAAACTTTGAAGTACCAAGGGTTGATCTTTACGCCCTACAAGCCAGAAAGACTGTAATTTTTATCAAGAAATCTTCCAGTAATACAAAGGGACATTTCACAGGATTCTTGCGTGTTATTCATTCGTGATGTTTTCTTTTCTATATTAAATGTTTTTCTCCCTCAGTTATCATATTGTTTTCTAATCTAATCTTTTAAAGTAGCGCATGTTGCAAGATTTATCTTTGTATACCCTGTTTCCGGCTTTGAAAGATTTTAATGTTTATCTTTTTGATATTACAGTGAACAAATTCTTAAATGCTTCTTTACTTTAATTGATATTCTCATCTTTTCTGATATTCATCACTTTATTGCTAAAGAATCCAACGAATGCATTATCTTGCCCTGTGAAAAGAGTCTTTTTGTTTCTGTTTAAATCTCTATCTTTATAATACAGACCCCATAGCCCAATGGAGGCATAAAACCCTTTTCAGCCAACTTAACAAAAACAACAGCAAACCTGTTCAATCTTATTTT
>JASDQU010103568.1:141715-160835 GCA_032191745.1 Picea mariana | reverse complement strand
TCACAGAGTTGTAACAGAAACTATCTTTCCCTCAGAGAGCCCAGATTTTCAAGCTTTTCCTCCCTCGGGCTTCTCAGCTCCCCAAGACAAATCCCCCGTACCCTTCCTCCCTGTTCTCAGTAAAGGGAAACCAAATCATTTCATCACTCTGTGCTCTGCTGGGTTATTTTTTCGACCAATGGGTGGATGAACCCATATTGGGTTTTATGTCCATTTTCTCCACAGAAGAAACACCCACCACGCAGTTCGACTACAGCACTTTCTTGGCAGACAGTATTCACAAGAAGTTCTTAAATTTCACCTCAGAAGGCATGTTCCAGTATTCCTCAATACTGGCCTACATGTTCACTTTCTTTCAAGAAAACAGGTTCTCATTTTCGATGCAGAAAATGGACAAGGACGAGAGGCCACAGGCAGTAACAGCTTGGATTTCACCACTCAGACAAAATTCAACAGAGTTCAGTTTCAAATAGTTTATCGACCAGTTCTACCATCCTGTGGTGAGCATGCTCAGTGGCAGACCTGAACCAAGAATAAATGAAGAGATTCAAAGGATTTTACACCTCTCAGACCTTGCAAAGAGTGGAGACTGGTATCTTTACCAAAACCACACTGAGATCAGAGTATATGGATGTGAGTTGGCTCCATACAAATTTTCCAAGTATCTACCCATGAGGATATTTTCCCCAGAGTATATAAGGCAAATGATTAACTCAGATGACATACATTTTGTGTCTCTGAAAAAGAAACAACAGCTTAGAATTAAAGGGAAAATAGGGTCTTTCATCTGCAATAGCCAAGGCACTGGGAGGAAGTAGACAGACTGCTGAAAGAAATGAAGTTTTATGTTAGTTTCACATGGCACTATGATCCATGCTGGATAATTTTTGAGATGAGGATTAAAAATAAAAATGTCCCATATGTTCATACACCCAAGCCTGAGATAGAGAAGTTCACAAATCAAACTGAATGGGAGTCGAACACTCTGGTTGATATAGAACAACAGGACCCTTCGGTTATCATCTCACAGACTACTACACCATAGGTTCCCAAGGAGAAAAGACCCAAGAAGGATACTTCACCTTCAATCTCTAAAGTCTCGACTGAAAATTTCCAATTACACACCAAAAGGCCAAAAACCAGTCTTACACCTGACATGGCTAGTGAAAAGGGAATCCAATCCACTACAACTATGAAGGATGATCAGTCGCTTCTTAGCATAAGCAGCAAGCAGATTATGTCTACATTTTTGTCCAAGAAGTCCACGAATACTCCAACATTTTACCAGCTGAGCAAAGTAGGACCAAAGTTGAGTGTTTTTGAGAAGTATGACCTGATAAAAAAGCGAAATCAGATGTTGACCAACAACACTTATGCTCAGTTTTGGAAACAGACATCAACGGCACAACACAGATTGTTATCTGCATGCGATACAGAGAAGGGTAGAATGCACATGGAATTTCTGCAGGCACAGGTGCCAGACCCGAAAGTAATGATTGATTACAAAAGGGCAACATTCGAGTTTCATACTAAGGATGTGCATCCTGCTGATCAAATGGACCTGCACAGGAAAACCAGAGAAATGGTTTTCTCCACATTGGAAAATGCTTCTACTGTGGCCGCTAAATTACAGGTATCTCTCAGTAATGTCCAGACACAGCTGAAATTGGAAAAGATATCATCCTTTGCAAAGGATAACAGGATTAAGACGTTGGAAGAATTGGTCCTCAAGATAGGGTATGACCCCTCGAATGTGAAAGCAGTCGAGGAGGTGCTTAAAAAGAAAAATGTCAATATAGCATCTCTGAGGATACAGTTTAAACTGCCACCAATAGAAGATGCATAGGCAAAGGAGATAACCGAGACAGAAGGTGAAAAGGATGAGATGCTCAATTTGATCATGGAGCAGAATGCATAGTTGAAAGAGATGGAAGTAGAGTTGGAAAGGTTAGTTAAAGAGAAGGAACACTCAAAGCCTATGGAATTCATTCCATTGAGCGCAGTTCCACTCATAGGAGTAAGCACAACATCTGCAGCAGAAATTCCCTCAGCACCTCCACTGATAGATCTAGAGAAGACAGTAGAGCTGGAAAAATCCATGGAAGAGATGAATTTGAAAGAGACAGAGATTAGTAGACTTAAAAAGGAGGTTGAGAACCTTCAGGAACTCAAGTCTTCTTATCAAACCAGCTACTCCAAGGAGAAACAAACATTAGAAAATGTCAAATAGGAATTGCAACAGCTTCAGAAGCAAACAGCGGCAAGAAAAACACTTGTTGAGGTCAAGGAAAGTGTCTGGATGGATATCACCAAGTCTGTAAATGAAATTTGGCCTATGGTACGAATCATGTTCGAGAAAAAAGAACTAGTGCAAAGAAGCAAGGAGGCTATTGAGAAAATAAGATCAGAACTGGGAGAGATGCCCACAGAAGCCACTGAGATCATTAATTTCCTGAATTCAAAAGCCAGACAAGAGTTATCGGATTTAAAAATTTAAGATAGGACAGAAACTATCCTCGAGGTCAAGAGGGTCCTGACAAAAAGAGGACTGATGCTACAACTGGAGGAAAAAGTCTAGACTATGAACATAGGAGTACAAAGATTTTTCAGTAAAATTGAAGCTCTGCAGAACAAAGGCCTCCCTGGCTTAAGGGTCATAAATGACAAGTTGATGACATTGTCTGATTATAAAAAGAAATTAGCCACCGTGGCTAAAGATAGTTCGAAATTCTCAGGAATACAGGGCAGTATCACAGGCAAGGCATTCTTAGAAGCTTTACAGTCAGACATCAGCATACAACATGAGATCCAGTACATTTTCATCGTCAAACCAACTTTTTCCAAGTATACAGAGATGGATGAAGTATACCGAAGACTACTCAAAGTCGTCGTTCCTAGTCATCTTCGATGGGAAGATATTTTCAATCTGATCGAGTAGGAGATGAGGTGTCCAAGCCTAGTCAACTATCTAGTTAGACGAGGTCATGCAGAGGCCTCACCAACGGTTTACCCCATAAATCAGCATGAAGTTTCAACACATCATCAAACAGTTCCTGAATTTTTGTATTTTTTTGAGTTAGTTAGCTAAATTTAGAACCACCACGTCCTAATCTTTAATGACAGGATCGTATGTAATTTTTGATTACAAATACTTCAAACTTTGAAGTACCAAGGGTTGATCTTTACGCCCTATAAGCCAAAAAGACTGTATTTTTATCAAGAGATCTTCCGGTAATATAAAGGGACGTTTCACAGGATTCTTGCTTGGTATTCATTGGTGATGTTTTATTTTCTATGTTAAATGTTTTTCTCCCTTAGTTATCATATTGTTTTCTAATCTAATCTTTTAAAGTAGTGCATGTTGCAGGATTTATCTTTGTATACCCTATTTCCAGCTTTGAAAGATTTTAATGTTTATCTTTCTGATATTACAGTGAAGAAATTCTTAAATGCTTCTTTACTTTAATTGATATTCTCATCTTTTCTGCTATTCATCACTTTATTGCTAAAGAATCCAACGAATGCATTATCTTGCCCTGTGAAAAGAGTCTTTTTGTTTCTATTTAAATCTCTATCTTTATAATACAGACCCCATAGCCGAATGGAGGTGTAAAAGCCTTTTTAGCCAACTTAACAAAAACAACAACAAACCTGTTCAATCTTATTGTGTTTAGCTAGCCTAATATCTCAAAGTTAAAACATAGCTTAATCATACAGAGAGATCCCTCTCTGAAGCTGGTAGGGCTAGATTCCAATTTCAAAGTGGTTGGATAAAGCTACCTCTTGTAAATTTCTTCTACTCTGACAACCTATGGGAATTTACAGAGCATTAACATAGTGGCGACCATACTGGGGAACTGAACAAACATTCAACCCCACTGTTTCTTTTTCCTTAGAAGAAAACTTTGTTTCTGAAAAAATTATAAATCTAAGAAAGAAATAATGTTTAGAGGTTGTTAAATGCTTGTACATAGTAATTTCGGATTCATAAAAGTAAAAATATATAAAAATTAAAAAATATGGCTTCTAAAAGAGCTTATACTCGATCCAACCCAGAACCAGAACCTACAATAGCAATTGATAATATAGAATAGTTACTCAGAAAGAATATCATTGCAGAAGATTCAGGGAGTCATAGTCCCCTTCACAGGTCCCCTTCTCTTCCAGAAGAACTTGTTGCCCTTCAAGATCTCGACTTTGACACCATTTTTGAACAAAGCCTCTTTAGAATGAAATCTGATAGCTTTGTGACTAAAACCATTTTAGATCCAACCATCCTGCAACCTCAGACCCCTGAAATACTATCTCTCACTGCAAAACCTCAAACCGCTCACTCTGTGCTAGCTAGTCCCTCATCCTCCTCATCTTCTGCCACTGCCCCACCTATCATCCAGGTTCTTGTCCCGCCTCCTCCACTTATCATGGCAGCCAGATATGATCCCTTGGTGTTGGTCGCACCTCTACGCGACATGCCCCGGGATTATCAAACGAGACTCCCACAGTTCGATGGTACAGGGCCCATGAACGTACAACAACACGTTGATAAAATGAATGACTATTTTGACTTGCAAGAAGTGGATGAAGCTGGTGTTCAAATGAGACTTTTTGCACAGAGTCTAACTGGGGATGTTAAGAAATGGTACAAAGGCTTACGATCTTATTCAGTGGTCAACCTTACAGCATTTCAAATATTTTTTCTTGACAGATGGGAGTTAAAGAAAAATCCTCTCCAGATCTTGTCAGAATACGAAAACATCAAAAGGAATCAAGGAGAGACAGTACAAGACTACTGCACCCGCTTCAACAATCTGTACAATGCAATTCCAGCCGATATTAAACCCCCACAAGGTTTGGCACTAATAAAATTCCCTAACGGTTTCGATGCTGATATGTCGTATCAATTAAGGGAAAGAAGCTCCACCACCCTAAAGGACATGCAGAAAAGCACAATAAGTGTAGAGGCCAACCTGTTGGCCAAAAGGGCACAGCAGAGGATGAAAAGGAGAGTCACGATTAAAGAGGAACCTTCCACATCTTCTTTTGATGCCAAACTAGATTCCTTAGCTAGAACAATGGAGAGGATGATGGAGAGACTTACTGTAGCCGAAAGAAATCCTCCTAGAGAAAACCAACCTGCTCCACAAATTCAGAATCCTAACTTTAGAAGAAATCCTCCTCAGATCAAGCAAAGAGATCCTAGGGATCAAAGAGAATAGAGGGGTCCTGATCAACATATCAGACCACCCCTACAGGAAAATTATGTCGATGAAGGAGAAGAGGTAATTGAATAATTACAGGACACACACATAAACCTCATGGGCATTCACGAGAACGAAGCCATTTTTCTTACTCAGGAAGAGCAAGAAATTTTCCTTCTTTCTCAAACAGAGTTGAGTGAGGAAGTTGAAGAGACCGAATAGTAGGCATTTGAAAATGCCATTATGGAGGTACACAGGTAGTACAATCTGCGAAGTAAAAAGACAGATAAAAATTCCTTAAAAAAGGTAACCGAAACGAAGAAAATAGTCAAAACCAAGAAAGCCCCTGAGCCTTCTACCAAGAAGCTCCCTGAAAAAGGTAACACTGAAGCTCTAGAAAAAAGAAACCCTGCCATTTTACAAAGATCAACGTAGACTGAGGTTTCATCAACCAACCGACCAAGTACTTCTGCCTTGAAAACTATGGTGGACAGATCAGAATTGCTGAGCCAAAGCAGAGCACCCACTCCTTTCAGCCTCGAAGGGGAATTAGCCAAAGTGAAAATTCCCATTCCCCTTTCCGAGTTGATGAGTAAGAACCCTTACCGATCGTAGGTGATCAAAGCACTGAGCATTGAACCTGATATAGGCATGAAGGCCTTAACCGTTGGATCGGTGAATCACTCGGACACGGTAAATCTTACCGATGATCAACCTGAACTCCTTTTTGGCCCTGAAGTTGATGGTCAGACTGACACTAGTGTTGTCGCTCCTTTTTACATCAGCCTTAATATACACGACCTGATTCTTCACAATGCTATGTTAGATTCAGGTGCTTCCCATAACTTGATGCCTAAAGCAGTGATGGAAAAACTGGGACTCAAGGTCACCAGACCTTACAAGGAATTACACGCTTTTGACTCCAGTAAATTCAGATGTATTGGATTGATAAAGGACTTATGTATCACTCTAGTTTAGATTCCAGCAAAAAGCATGGTTATGGATGTTGTGGTCGCAGACATTCCCCCAAAATATGGTATTTTGTTGTCCAGGTCTTAGGGGGGCAAGTTGAAAGGTACTTTGCAATTGTATATGTCGTATGCCACCATCCCAGTTTTCGGGCAACAGAGAAGACTGTACAGAGAGACGTTGATGAAATATATGGTCAGCAGCCAAGAAAAGCCACATAACTATCCTCTGTACTCTGCACACTCTGATCTAGATTCCTTCATCCTATATAATGACGGCGATATGGGAGAAAAAATCGCTCAGCTGGAAGAAGATACATTTGATCCGAAAGAAGGCCAAGAAATCACTGAGGCAGAAAGAAAGGAAAATACAATAAGTGAAGAATTTCCAGTAGATTTCTGGAGAATGGACTTCGATGGAGTTGTAAGCAAAGAAGGAGCTGGAGTAGGAGTTTAGTTGCACAATCACAAATCCAGGTATTCGGAGAACCATTCTTACAAACTGAATTCTCATTGCACTAACAACATAGATGAGTACGAAGCTTTGATGCTCGGTCTGAAACTACTAAAGAAGGTTGGTGTCAAACAAATCATGGTAAGAGGCGATTCTGAATTAATTATCAAACAAATTAAAGGTGAGTATGCAGCAAAACATCCCCGACTTATAGCTTATAGGAATGTTGTTTTGGATGCCCTTAAATGTTTCACTGAAGTTGATTTGCAGGTGATGCCCCGGGGACAGAATATTTTAGTAGATGGGTTAGCTATGTTAGCAGCTACATGCAAGATACCTTTTCATTCCACTCGCCCATACATGGTGGAGGTGAAGTCCAGACCGACTGTCCCGAACAACATCAGATACTGGCAGGTATTTGGGAACGATAACCAAATTGAAGATTTTCTATAATGTAAAAATGATTTCGAGTGTACAAACATAGACTTAGAAAATGATGATGAAAATGTGAATAAATCTAATTTTGGAAATGATAGTGTAAATAAAGTAGATTCAGGAGAGTTAGGTAAAGATGAGATAGAATCTGATGTTTTTCATTTAAAGAGTAATGTTTTACCTAGGGGTTTAGTTCCGTTAGAAGACTTATTTGATTTTAATGATGTAGCTAAAAAACCTAAAATCGAAGCCAGTGGTAAAGAGGTTGAAGACTGTAACATAGGGACAGAAGAGAAACCCAAGATGGTAAAACTTTCCAAATCGTTACCCCCTGAGAAGAAACTCAAATACATTGAACTTTTCAAGGAATATTCGGACGTGCTTGCTTGGGGTTATGAAGATTTGAAATCTTATGACACAAGCATCATACAACATAGGATCCCGATAAAAGAAGATCAAAACCTTTCAGACAGAAACTTAGGAGAATCAATCCCAAGTTGCTTCCCCTGGTAGAAAAAGAAATCAAAAAGATGTATGATGCTAAAATCATAGTTCCCTTACGATTTTCCAAATGGGTTTCAAATCTGGTCCCAACCCGAAATAAAACTGGGGAAATCAGGCTTTGTATTGATTTCCAAAACCTAAATAAGGTTTCTCTAAAAGAAAACCACCCATTGCCAAAAATGGACCACATATTACAAAAGGTATTTGGATCCAGTCGAATATCCTTACTGGATGGTTTCTCAGGCTATAACCAGGTTCTCGTTCACCCAGATGACAAAGAGAAAACAACCTCCACAACACCTTGGGGTACCTTCATGTACGTGAAAATGCCTTTCAAGTGGATGAACGTTGGGGCCACTTTCTAAAGAGAGATGGACATCACTTTTGTGGAAGATATTGGTATATTTATTGTCATTTATTTGGATGATGTAACTGTTTATTCCCAATCCGATGATGAGCACTTACAACATCTCAAACGAGTGTTTGAGAAATGCAGGAAATTTGGGATTTCGCTAAATCCTAAGAAAATCCTTTTCGTATTAGAGGAAGGCAAAATGTTGGGGCACACAATCTCTAAGGATGGAATTAAGATAGATCCTAGCAGAATAGAATCCATTCAGAAACTAGAACACCCAATGAATATCAAAGAGTTACAATATTTCATCGAAAAAATAAACTTTTTGAGAAGATTCATACCTAACCTGGCTGAGCTTCTCAGGAACATCACCAACATGTTAAAAAAGGACACAAAAATAAAATGGGACTCTGAATCCAAGCAGTCTTTTGAACAAGTTAAGCATGCACTCACACAGGCTCCAGTTTTGATCAGTCCCGACTTCACCAAGGATTTTTACCTTTTTTCTTTCGCTTCTAAACATACCATTGCAACAGTATTACTACAAAAAAATAGTGAAGGGTATGAACAACCCATAGCCTTTTTCAGTAAATCTTTAAGAGATGTTGCTTTGAATTATAAAATAATGGAGAAACAAGCTTTTTCCCTGGTAAAAGCCATAAAGGATTTTAGATTATATATTCTCCATTCCCACACCATCACATACGTTCTGAACACAGTAGTGAAGGACATTTTAACCCAGGAAAATCCAGATGGCAGAAGAGAAAAATGGATCTCTATCATTCTGGAGTATGACATAGAGATTAAGCCTACTAAACTGATTAAAGGTCAAGCTCTAGCAAAGTTAATGGCTGAATCCAATTTCCATGCTCTTGATATTAATTTCTTAGATACAGTAGATGAAAAGGGAGAGCAGGTGACTCCAAGTGTGAAAGAGGTATTTCTGAACTCTCCATGGTACGCAAACCTGATATTTGTTTTGCATAACTTACAAGCTCCCCCTGGTCTGACCAAAACTAAAGCTAGGTTTTTGAAATTGAAAGCATTAAAATTTTGCATTCTAGAAGGAAATCTATATTGGAAGGATCCTGGAGGTATTTTGTTGAATTGTCTATTAAAAGATGAAGCTGACAAAGTATTGCAGAATTTTCATGCAGGAGACTGTGGTGGTCACCTGAGCTGGAAGACCACAGCTAATAAAATTCTCAGAGCTAGGTTCTATTGGCCTACACTATTTGTTGATGTGCATCAGAAGGTGACTTTGTGTCATAAATGTCAGGTGTTCGAGGGCAAAAGAAATCTCCTCCCTTTGCCCCTAAAACCAATATATGTTGAAGCTCCTTTCCAGCAATGGGGATTAGACTTTATCGGAGAAATACATCCTCCCTCTTCAGGCCAGCACAGATGGATTCTTACTGCTATGTACTATTTCACAAAATGGATTGAAGTTGTACCAAGCAGGCAAGCTACTGATTCTGTCATTATTAAATTTCTAGAAAACAATATATTGTCTCGTTTTGGGTGTCCTAGAAAGATTATAAATGACAATGCAGCTGCTTTCCGATCTAAGAAGCTCATAGATTTCTGCAACCAGTATCATATTGGTTTGGGACATTCCATAGCTTATTACCCTCAGGGAAATGGGCTGGCGGAGTCATCCAATAAAACCCTGGTGAACATTATCAAGAATACGTTGCAAGAAAACAAAAAGTCATGGCATAACAAGTTGGTTTTCGCACTATGGGCCGACAGACTGACCACCAAGAGGTTGATTGGTATGTCTCCATATCAGTTGGTCTATGGCACTGAAGCAGTTTTTCCTACCTCTTTAGGGGTTCCTGTCATGAAACTACTGCAAGAAATGCAAGCCGAGCCGAACGACTCCCAAAGAAGGATAAACCAGATGATCCATTTGCAGCAATTCAGAGAAGAAGTATACAAAAAAACTCAAGTTTTCCAGGAGAGCATAAAAAAGATCTTTGATAAAAGAACTAAAGAAGATGACTTTGAGCTAGGTGACTTGGTTCTGAGATGGGATGCCCGAAATGAAGATAAGGGGAAGCATGGAAAATTTGACAGTCTATGGAAGGGACGTTATGTAATTCAAGAATTCAAAGGAAATAATGCCTTCCTGCTCAACAACAACGATAGGACCAATCTGCCAGGAGGACCTGTGAATGGAAGAATGTTGAAGCACTATTCACCTCCTCAGTAGGGACCTTCAGTCACACCTTTCCATTGTACAAATCATTTTATTTTGCTTACAAGTTTTTGAGTGAATAACTTTGATCAGATGGTTGAAGCCCGTAAAGAAGGCCCTAAGCCATTGAACATTATCATCAAATTTTCAAAAATAAAACAAATCAAACAACAAAGGAAAATATGTAGAAATTTTTTCAAAACATCAGGAAACAGGATTCTTGGCACTTCACAAGGAGAGTACCATCCCCAGGTAGAGCCGTTGTTATAACCCTATAATTTATAGGATCAACTAGCGACTGAAATGTTATCACTTTAGTGTTTTGTTTGTCAAATGATTTTCCATTCTGCAAATAATTTGAGAAAAAGAAAAGGAAAAAGAAAAAGAAAAAAAAAAAGAGAAAGAAGAAAGAAAAAGAATGAAAGAGGGAATAAAAGAAATTGGATAGAGCCCCATGCTATAACAGTGACTTGGTTCATACAGTTTAAACATGGCCAAGTCCTTTTAAATTGAAGTTGATAGGAGTAGTGAATAGGCTTGGCTAAACTGTTTAATATTAGCCAAGCAAATTAGGTTAGCTAGTGAATAAATTTGACCAAACTGGCTAATCTTGGTCAAATAACCCCAGGATAGAGTATTTTCTTAGTCCAATAGTTTAATCTAGGATAAATGTCATAGGTAATTAGGTTAGAACATAGGGTAGTTTTCTTTATCTTAATAAAACAGGCATGATGATCGATGTTGAACCATATCTTTGATGTTTTAAAGGTTTGATATCTTACCCCCATGGTGAAAAAAACAGAGAAGGCTTGTGCAAATCCACATAATGCACTTATCCTAAGTTTCAGAGCAAATATGACTTTGCGCTCACAGAGTAAAGACAACGCATAGATGAATGGCTGAAGTGTTGGCACCCAGATCTACAGTTGACAAGTTTTTCTGGACCCCCCCAACCGTTCTACCTTTAATGGTAGGGGCGGGGGGCGTCTGGAATCATGTATACAGAAGGTGCGCATCTTAATGGTTGAGGCATCGGCGCATAGATCCATGGTTGAGATTGAATTCCATATCCCCCTGACCGTTCTTCTTTTAATGGTGGGGGGGGTCCGGAATGTTGGTTAAACATCGCACTCAGATCTACGGTCTAGCGGCAAGCACACCAATGGAAGACTGATGGTATTTTTCAGACCCCCCGACTGGTCTGCTTTTAACGATTTGGGGGGGGTCTGGAATGGAGTGATTTTTTGGCGGGCCCTCTTCTCTACGTGGCAGGAATCCATTGCTCCATACTCCTGCCACGTACCACTTACCACTTTCTGACATACCCCCATCACCCCATGACATCATTTTCCACCTTTTTCCCTAAAGGGTCACATATCATAACTTTGTCAGTCCATTCCCCTATCAACCCATTACAAGTCCCTTCACCATGGTCACTTCCCCAATCAACACCCGCCACGTCACCTGGTCATATTCGTCATTCATTGTTACCTGCCATCTCATGCTCTAAAGGACCCGTTGGCCATTTATTACTGGCTAACTTATCCATTAGCTTGTTGATCTGTCCCTCGCACCCAACGGGTATCCATTTACTCAAAACTACTCTTTTTGTTCATTCTCCCATTGCTTACTTTGTCCTCGCACCAGAGATATTATCCCTGTCTCACCTCCATGTCAGTCAGCCATCCAAAACCACAGTCATCCCCAATAATGTTTTGTTTGAATTGCAGGTATTTTCACAGTGATGGCACCAAAATCAAAGAAATAAAAAGACGAGGAAAATCCTTTCCTCCCGCCTCCTATCGACCTTGACAGGATCCATTTGGCCGACAAAGATCATTTAATCGCAGACACTAGGTGTGAATTCGATTTCGTAGATTTGCAGTCATGGCTCAAAGAGAATTTTTTAGATCAGAGCGATGAAATTGGGCTTTGGGAGTCCAACCTTCCTCTGTATCTTTTCCCCCAGGTTAACCATTTCCCTGAATTCGCCCTGAAATGCCAGGCTCATTTCCTCCCCGACCAGAGAGCCATAGTTTCTTCATCAGGAGAAACTCTGTTCTTCATTACACCAGAAGCCATTGATCAGATGATACAGATACCCAGAGCTGAATTCGCGTCCTCTTTCAATCTCAAAGTCATCACAGATTTGTACCAGAAACTATCTTTCCCTCAAAGAGCCCATATTTTCGAGTTTTTCCTCCCTCGGGTTGCTCAGCTCCCCAAGACATATCCCCTGTACCCTTCCTCCCCGTTCTCATAAAGGGAAACCAAATCATTTCGTTGCTCTGTTCTCTACTGGGTTATTTTTCCGACCAATGGGTGGATGAACCCATATTGGGTTTTCTATACATTTTCTCCACAGAAGAAAGACCCACCAGGCAGTTCGACTACAACACCTTCCTGGCGGACAATATTCACGAGCAGTTCTTAAATTTCACCTCATAAGGCATGTTCTGGTATTCCTCAATACTGGCCTACATGTTCACTTTCTTTCAAGCATAGAAGTTCTCCTTTTCGATGCAGAAAATGAACAAGGATGGGAGGCCGCAAGCGGTAACATCTTGGACTTCACTACTCAGACAAAATTCAGCAAAGTTCAGTTTCAAACAGTTTATTGAGTAGTTCTACCATCCTGTGGTGAGCATGCTCAATGGTAGACCTGAACCAAGAATAAATGAAGACATTCAGAGGATTTTACACCGCTCAGACCTTTCAAAGTCTAGAGACTAGTATCTTTACCAAAACCACACTGAGATCAGAGTATATGGATGCGAGTTGGCTCCATACAAATTGCCCAAGTATCTACCCGTGAGGATATTTTACCTGGAGTATATAAGGAAAATGATTAACTCATATGACATACATTTTGTGTCTCTGAAAAAGAAACAACAGCTTAGAATTAAAGGGAAAATAGGGTCTTTCATCTGCAATAGCCAAGGCACCAGGAGGAAGCAGACAGACTGTTGAAAGAAATGAAGTTTTATGTTAGTTTCACATGGCACTATGATCTGTGCGGGATAATTTCTTAGATGAGGATTAAAAATAAAAATGTCCCATATGTTCATACACCCAAGCCTGAGATAGAGAAGTTCGCAAATCAAACTGAATGGGATCCAAACACTCTGGTTGAGATAGAACAACAGGACCCTTCAGTTATCATCTCACAGACTACTACACCAGAGGTTCCCAAGGAGAAAAGACACAAGAAGGATACTTCACCTTCAGTCTCTGAGTCTCAGCTGAAAATTTCCAATTACACACCAAAAGGCCAAAAACCAGTCTTACACCTGACACGGCTGGTGAAAATGGAATCCAATCCACTGCAACTATGAAGGATTATCGGTCGCTTCTTAGCATAAGCAACAAGCAGATCATGTCTATAGTTTTGTCCAAGAAGTCCATGGATACTCCACCAGTCAACCAGCCGAGAAAAGTAGGACCAAAGTTGAGTCATTTTGAGAAGTATGACCTGATAAAAAAGAGAAATCAGACGCTGACCAACAATACTTATGCTCAGTTTTGAAAACAGACATCAACGGCACAACATAGATTGTTATCTACATTCAATACAGAGAGGGGTAGAATGCACATGGCATTTCTGCAGGCACAGGTGCCAGACCTGAAAGTAATCACTGATTACAAAAGTGAAACATTTGAGTTTCATACTAAGGATGTGCATCCTCCTGATCAAATGGACCTGCACAGGCAAACCGGAGAAATGGTTTTCTCCACGTTGGAAAATGCTTGTACTGCAGCCGCTAAATTACAGGTATCTCTCAGCAATGTCCAGACACAGCTAAAATTGGAAAAGATATCATCCTTTGCAAAGGATAATAGGATTAAGATGTTGGAAGAATTGGTCCTCAAGATCAGGTATGACCCCTCGAATGTGAAAGAAATCGAGGAGGTGCTTAAAAAGAAAAATGCCAATATAGCATCTCTGAGGAAATAGTTGAAATTGCCACCAACAGAAGATGCACAGGAAAAGGAGATAGCTGAGATAGAAGGTGAAAAGGATGATATGCTCAAGTTGATCATGGAGAAAAATGCACAGTTGAAAGAGATGTAAGCAGAATTGGAAAGGTTAGTAAAAGAGAAGGAACAATCAAAGCCTATGGAAGTCATTCCACTGAGCACAGTTCCACTCATAGGAGTAAGCATAGCATCTACAGCAGAAATTCCCTCAGCAACTCCATTGACAGCTCTGGAGAAGACAATAGAGCTGGAAAAATCCATGGAAGAGATGAATTTGCAAGAGACAGAGATTAGCATACTTAAAAAGGAGGTTGAGAACCTTCAGGACCTCAAGTATTCTTATCAAACCAGCTACTCCAAGGAGAAACAAACATCAGACAAGATCAAACAGGAATTGTAACAGCTTCAAAAGAAAACAGTGGTAGGCAAAACACTTGCTGAGGTCAAGGAAAGTGTCTGGATGGATATCACCAAGTCTGTAAATGAAGTTTGGCCTATGGTACAAATCATGTTCGAGCAAAAAGAACTAGTGCAAAGAAGAAAGGAGGCTATTGAGAAAATAAGAGCAGAACTGGGAGAGATGCCCACAGAAGCCACTAAGATCATTAAATTCTTGAATTAAAAAACCAAAGAAGAGTTAGAGGATTTGAAAATTGAATATAGGACAGAAACTATCCTTGAGGTCAAGAGGGTCCTGACCAAAAGAGGACTGATGCTACAGCTGGAGGAAAAAGTCCAGACTATGGACATAGGAGTACAAAGATTTTTCAGTGAAATTGAAGCTCTACAGAACAAAGACCTCCCTGGCTTAAGGGTCATAAATGACAAGTTGATGACACTGTCTGATTATAAAAAGAAATTAGCCACTGTGGCTAAAGATAGTTTGAAATTCTCAGGAATACAGAGTAGTATCACAAGCAAGGCATTCTTAGAAGCTTTATAGTCAGACATCATCATACAACACGAGATCTGGTACATTTTCATCATCAAGCCAACTTTTTCCAAGTATACAGAGATGGATGAAGTATACCGAAGACTACTCAAAGTCGTCATTCCCAGTCACCTTCGATGGGAAGAGATTTACAATATGATCGAGTAGGAGATGAGGTGTCCAAGCCTAGTCAACTATCCAGTCAGACGAGGTCATGCATAGGCCTCACCAATAGTTTACCCTAGAAATCAGCATGAAGTTTCAACACATCATCAAATAGTTCCTGAATTTTTGTATTTTGTTGAGTTAGTTAGCTAAATTTAGAAATGCCACGTCTTGATCTTTAATGACAGGATCGTATGTAATTTTTTATTATAAATACTTCAAACTTTGAAGTGCCGAGGGTTGATCTTTACGCTCTACAAGCCAGAAAGACTGTATTTTTTATCAAGAGATCTTCCAGTAATACAAAGGGACATTTCATAGGATTCTTGCATGTTATTCATTCGTGATGTTTTCTTTTCTATGTTAAATGTTTTTCTCCCTCAGTTATCATATTGTTTTCTAATCTAATCTTTTAAAGTAGTGCATGTTGCAGGATTTATCTTTGTATACCCTATTTCCATCTTTGAAAGATTTTAATGTTTATCTTTTTGATATTACAGTGAAGAAATTCTTAAATGGTTCTTTACTTTAATTGATATTCTCATCTTTTCTGATATTCATCACTTTATTACTAAAGAATCCAACGAATGCATTATCTTGCCCTGTGAAAGGAGTCTTTTTGTTTCTGTTTAAATCTCTATCTTTATAATACAGACCCCATAGCCCAATGGAGGCGTAAAACCTGTTTCAGCCAACTTAACAAAAACAACAACAAACCTGTTCAATCTTATTTTGTTTAACTAACCTAATATCTCAAAGTTAAAACATAGCTAAATCATACAGAGAGATCCCTCTATGAAGCTGGTAGGGCTAGATTCCAGTTTTGAAGTGGTTGGATAAAGTTACCTCTTGTAAATTTCTTCTACTTTGACAACCTCTGGGAATTTATAGAGCATTAACAACATTGATAGAGCACAAAAGTTCATTGAACAAATTCAGTTGATACATCAAATGGTACAAGAATAGTTGGAAAAGGGTCAAGCCAAGTACAAAACAAGACATGACAAGCATCGTGTTGATCATAGTTTCCAAGTTGGAGATGAATTTTGGCTTTACATTAACAAAGAGAGGCTTAAAGGAGAAGGTTAAAAATTGAAACCAATTAGATATGGACCTTTCAAGGTTCTTGAAAAGATTGGTAACAATGCCTTCCATTTGGATTTTCCTCCTTATATGCAAATGTATGTTGTTGTCAATGTTGAGAATTTGAAGTTGTATGAGCCTCCTTTGATTGATCATCAAGAAGAGCATGTTGAGATTCCTTCTATAGATGATTTCTCGCCAGAATATCTTACAGAATTGCACAAAGACACAATCCTTGACAGGAGGATGAGAACTTCAAAACAA
Organism: Picea mariana; assembly: GCA_032191745.1. NCBI lineage: Eukaryota > Viridiplantae > Streptophyta > Pinopsida > Pinales > Pinaceae > Picea > Picea mariana. Next base: position 144,300 of record JASDQU010103568.1, on the reverse strand, counting down.
GAAAATGTGGAATACCTTGGAGTTGGTCTTAAGGATACAAATCCAAGAAAAGCCAAGTGGATTGAGGTTGGAAAGGTGAGGGAATTGTACCCTCATCTTCAGATAGACTGAAAGTAGTCTTTTGGAGGTCCAAAAGCTTCCCAATGGGGAGGAGTGATCCAGGGGATCAAATTTTGCTCAAACTTCAAAGTGCTCATAATCACTTCAAAACAAACAGGGACGTAGGCCTTGTCTTCACAAACCCAACGCACTTTGAATGGGTTCAAACGGACATCGGATGAGAGAGATATCGTGTTTTTTTCAATTTGCCAAATAGTCCGTACAGTCCGTACAATTGTTGACGTGGTAGGAGCTGACGTGGTAGATGTTGAGTTGGTAGACAGTTGGAAGATGTGGATGAATTATCTTTCAACACATGGCATTTATTGGCCAATAGCGTGGTGCCACATGGCCTAGACATGGGCTGCCATGTGGCACCCTGGGGTTGGTATGAGAAAAAATATTGGAGTCCACGGGGGTCAAACCCCAGACCTCTACGCATGTGGTAGAGTCTTGGAAAAGGTCGCCCAACTGGCACACCATCATTTGTTCCTTGATATGTTTATGGTTGCATAAATATTTAACATGATATAGGTTGCACTTTGGGGTGCGTCCGGGCTGGGGCACGGTCGCACAAACACTAACATATGACCATACACGAAGCGAGATCCATGACCTTGAAACGGGCACGGTTTTGGTTTTCAAACATATTCTTTTTCAAACAGCCAACGTCCACGCACCCTCCACTTGTCACACCCACAATGAAACTTGCAAACAGTGCCTAACTATGCACTGGGACGTGGCCATATGGCCCCCCATGCACCCAAGACCTTCGTCTTTGGGGGCCCAAAATCTGCTAACGGTGCGACATTTTGGCACCAATCACAGGAATGTGCGCGAGAGTTGGGTTTAGGCAAGGGAAACGCCCATAATCTAGGTTAGACACACAGAGGTACGATTTGGCAAACTAGAGATAGCAAGCTTGAAGGGGAAACTTCCAAGAAGCCTATCTTCTTCATTTTTTGGCCAAACCAGGTGCCAAAAAATCCCAACTAGGGGTTTTTGGACGTTCTGGAGCCATTGGATCCATCTATTTGGAATTTTGAGCATTGTAAAGCACTAATTCTATCACTTTGAGAAAATAATATAAAAGATCCATTGGAAGCTAGACCAGGAGATGTAGCCCAAGAGAGGGGTGAGATCCTTTATAATTTGTTGTGTTATGTGTTTACTGTTCACTGCCATTTGCTGGTTATTATCTGCATATTGAATGTGAATGTTTCTCTAAATTATGTGTTTTCAAATTGATCCTTTTGCCTAAGCACACTTAATTAAAAACTTGAAAATATTTTCAAGATACAAGCCTTTTTCATTTTCAGATCAGACGTGCAGTAAATGCACGTCACTCCATACTTCTCCCACTCATTGTCACCCTAGCTTGGTTATTGTTCATTTGATTTTCATTGTGGTTAAGCTCTGATATTCAGGCATGGAAGGAACTTCTCAACCAAGCTCACATTTTTAAGGCCATTTTATTACAGGTATGCTTTTTTTGCCCGTCCATGAGTTCACTCTATTTATGAAACAAATGTTGGCTCGGTGATTTATTGGTCTATGTTTTTATTGAGGCTGGCAATTGTGTAAACTCATGGTGTTTCTTTGGAATGGTTGTTTGTGTTATTTGTTGCAAATGGAAAATTTGAAGATTGAAGTCATGATTTCATTTAATGTTCTTTGTGGTGGAAGTCGTGATGGCTCTCTGCTGTCTCCATGGGTTTTTGTTGGAGGGTTTCTTTCCGTCTGGACTTGTTGGCCATCTCCTCACAGTCTTTGTAACCACACCCGGTCATATTTAGTGTTATGGGATTGATGTGTATTATTCGAAACACCTTTGGGTCCCTGCATATCATTTTCCACCTAGTCATGGGCTCGTTTTATGTTATTGGTATCTGCACAGTTGGTTATGGTGGCTATTATGCCAAGAGCCTTGCTTTTGGGTTGATTTTTATTACCTGGAATCTGCATTTCTATTAGCATTATTCAACATTTGGGGAAAACCACGAGGGTTATGCCTCAACATGTTCTTGATGTTGGTTACTGGCCAGTAAGGAACCTCTTCTCCTCAACCTCATGGTCTACCCTACCTGGTGTTGAACTGTCACCCTGTCTTGCAAGCTAAAGGTTATAAGTCTTATGGTTCCACCACGCTTCTCTCGAAGGCTCTCACCTATTGTTGGAATGGTTGGCCTCCGATCTCCCTATGTTGGTTCCACTGAGCGAACCCTTGGTTATTTTGTCATTAGTTACAGAGCTCAATTTTGATAAACTAGACCAATTACACCCTGTCAGGTATCTTGTTGACTGTCGTGATTTGGTGGAATAACGTTGATAGTGGTTTTGATTATTGGCTCATCTCTGTTGATCGAGTTGATTACACAGTTGTAATCGAAAATGGTTATTGATATATAGTCGCTGCATTATTTTATTATGACAGTTGAATCGATAGCTCAACATGGTTTAATTGGTTGATTGGGAGTAATTAGATA
>JASDQU010103568.1:105907-122994 GCA_032191745.1 Picea mariana | reverse complement strand
AACTATGTAAACTCGTGGGGTTTCTATGGAATGGTTGTTTGTTGTATTTGTTGCAAATGGAAAATTTGATGGTTGAAGTCATGATTTCATTGAATTTTCTTTGTGGTGGAAGCCGCGATGGCTCTCTGTTGTCTCCATGGGTTTTGTTTGGAGGATTTCTTTCTATCTGGAGTTTTCGGTCGTCTCCTCACATTCTTTGTAACCACACCCGATCGTATTTGGTGTTATGGGGTTATTGTGTATTATTTGAAACACGTTTGGGTCACTGCATATCGTTTTCCACCTGGTCATGGGCTCGTTTTATGTTATTGGTATCTACAGAAGTCGTTATGGTGGATATTATGAAAAGAGGCTTGCTTTAGGGTTGGTTTCTATTACCTGGGCTCTGCATTTCTATTAGAATTATTCGGATTTTGGGGAAAACCATGAGGGTTAAGTCTCTGTGTGTTCTTGATGTTGGTTACTGGCCAGTAAGGAACCTCTGCTCCTCGGCCTCATGGTCTACCCTACCTGGTGTCGAACTGTCACCATGTCTTGCAAGCTAAAGGTTATAAGGCTTATGGTTCCACCATGCTTGTCTCGAAATCTCTCACCTACTGTTGATATCATTGGCCTCTCGTCTCCCTGTGTTGGTTCCATCGAGCAAACCCTTGGTTATTTTGTCAATAGTTACAGAGCCTGATTTTGACAAAATAGACCAGTTACACCCTGTCGGGTATCTTGTTGACTGTCATGAGTTGGTAGAATAGCGTTGATAGTGGTTTTGATTATTGGCTCATCTCTGCTGATCGAGTTGATTACACAGTTGTAATCGGAAATGGTTATTGGTATATATTCGTTGCATTCTTTTATTATGATAGTTGAATCAATAGCTCGTCATGGTTTAATTGGTTGATTGGGAGTAATTAGATGTGTACAGTCACAAAAATGCATATTTATGTTATGTGTTGGTCTGTATGTTTCCTACATCGTGGTATATATTGAAGTGATGGTTGTTGTTATTGTGTGTTTAAATTGCTTGATCGAGATTATTGCAATTTGAAGTGTTGATAATTGTGGCTTGGTTTTCCACTGTGTATGATTTATGGATATCATGCATCATATCGTTTTATTGCACCATCAGAGATGGGAACGGGTTTTTTAGTAGTATGGTTTCATTACAATTTAATTGTTAAATTAGTTAAAGGAATGGAATCGGGCATGTTTTAAAAGAGCATGTGTCTGTGTTTGATTTGTGGAATTAAATTATGGGCAGTGGTGATGTTTTTATGATGAACGAAGTTGAAACAAATGATTGTGTGTTCCTTTCATTTTGTTTTAAATATGAAAAGGAAGTAAATGAAAAAGAAAGAAAAATCTTTTAACAAGATGGGTGAAGTCATGAGGATTATGAGTATGATTATTTCATGTTAATTGAAATATTTTAAGGAAATTGAATGTGGAAAGAGAACAAGTTTTAACACACAGTATTTCTTAATTGGCCATAGTGATTGTTTAATTGATGCTGGAATAGTTGTATTGAATACAAAAATGTTTTTATGGATTACTTAATTGATTTTTCGAAGAGCATCGGCTTTTTTTCCCTACCATTATTTCATTTTTCGCACATTACAATCCCCTCGCCTTCCCATATTCATTATCCACTCCTTGTTCCTAAAATTTAATTACAGTTAAGGGAAACCTTGTATCATGACAGTTAAAGAGATCGCACAAGGATGAATTACAGTGATATATTCTTTTGGTTTACGATTCAATTGATTGTTTGATGCCTGTGAGCAGTAATCGTGATATTTTCCCCCTCATTTTAACACTCTTTCTCTCACTACAACCCATCGCATATCCCAGAACCCTTGTTCACCCCCTGCTCATCGACAACTACTAAACAATTTGTATGGATTGGATTGCATGAGTCTGATATGTTGTTGAGCCAAATTTTAATTCATATTTTAAAAGAGTTGTCATGTATGGTTGTTAAAGAAACTATTTTCTAATCAATTATGCATACATGAATGATCTTTTTCAGTAGAGGTATCCATGGAAGGGGTAACCAAGGAAGAGGCAATTGGAACAGGGGCCCTAGAAGGACAAGATTCTCTATATACTTTGATGTAGACTCACAAGAGTTAGGCCAACTATTTCAAGCTGGGTTTTTTAACTGGATTGGGTAAGGAGTGGTCCAACCTAGGCCTGAAAGGCCTCCCTTCCAAGCCCCACAGGTCCCTGGTATCCCAGTGCCTCCCCATGTCTCACTGCAATCTGAAGTTCCTGAAAACGATGGATGGCAAGAGATTTTCCACCCGACAGTCTCTCAACATCGTGGTTGGCCTAACTTGTCTTTACCTTCTCCCCTGCCTATCAATCAAATTTTTTAAGATGCCCCTGTCCACTCACCAGTTCAGTCTTCCCACACAATCAAAAGGTTGAAAAATGAGGCCCACCATGCCCCTGACAAAGGAAAAGCCATTGTTGCCCCTTCCTCACCATGCATTTCAGAGATGATTTCTCTCATGTGATCAGTGATATTAGGCCTAAAGGCTCCACACAACCTAAGGAAAATTTAGAGAGATCAAAAGGTGACAGCAACAACAAAGGAAATATTGCCTCCTAGAGCGGAAAATATGGATTTTAAGTTTTTATTTATTAATTGTTGAGAACAGTTGACTTCTGAAATTTTGGACAACACACTATTTTTTGCATATATGGGTGATATATTTTTGGAAATAATTTCAATGATCATGGAGATAAATTGTCAAATATGAATGTGATGATGGGAGTCACAAGGAGGGATGTTTTGTTTGATTAACTAGTTTTGTTATGATTGTTAAAATCTAAAGGGAGTCACAAGGGGTCCCACCTACTAGTTATTATTTATTTAAAAACCCTTATTATGATTTATTACTTTTCCCCCTTAACTAAAAAGTTGGTTAAGTTTTAGTTAACTTAACTAAGAAGTAGTTCAGCTACTTCAACCAATTATAATTTGCTTAAAGGAAAAAGGAAAGGGAGGAACAAGAGGAGAATATAAGGAGAAACATACTGAGGCTTTCTCTTTGAGTTTTTGTTGAGATAATTCAGTTTTCATTCATTCCTTAATTCAATAGAAGCCTAATTCTTTTTTATGATAGCATAGTCCTATTGTAGATAGAAAGATTCAAGGCCAAATTACATCATTCAGACACTTGTTTTTTAGAGGTGTTGATCTATCTTTGATAGTCTATGTAGACTTGTTTGTTTATGAATTAGATTTCATGACTAACAAAGGCTATTGTTGATCCAACTTTTAAAGTTCAATTTTGTTTTTTTTTTCTGTCAAAAGTCTTTTTGTATGTTTCATCAGGAACGTCTAAGTTTGACTTTGGTCCAAATTTTCCATAGGAAATTTCATAAAGAGAATGATTATTTGATGAATTGGAATGAAATAAAGGATTTCTTTATGTGTCATTTGTTTTGATTATCAACTTGGTGTCTTTACTTCTGTCTCTATATTTATTTCAGCATCTTTCATGTTCAGAAAAACATATAAATAATGAATTTTTTGGCAAGATTTTATTTATAAAAAACCATCCTAAGCACTTGTAAACAATACTTGTGAATTATGATCACATTTTTTATGGCTATAAACATATGGTGATATTCCCGTCTATCTTACTTTAGCCAAGTAAGATCTGAAAATGCTTGAGTAAGATTATTTCATATCTTTTCCTCAACAAGGTCATCAATGAGAAGTATGGGGAATTTGACTTTTATTGTGAGTTTGTCGAAGGCGCAGAAATCAAGACACATGCACCAAGTACCTTCTTTCTTGAGTACCATGACCACCTTCTTTCTTGAGTAGCATGACCACAGAGGAAGAATAGGGTCTAGTATTGGGACGGATAACACCGACTTCTAGTAATTCATGAACAATTTTCTCAATTTCATTCTTCTGGGCAAAGGGATGATGATAAGGCTGAACATTGGGAGAAAGATTGCCTAGGATGAGAGGGATGGAATGATCATGGACTCCACAGGAAGGGGAAGTTCTTTGGGAGTGGTAAAAACAACTTGGTGGTGAGAGAGGATAGATTGGAGGTAGGGATGCACAAAAGGTGTCTCAACAACATGAATGGAGTGGAGTTGCACTATAATTCCCAAATGACCTTTTTTAAGGAGATTTTCCATGCGATGGGAGCTGATGATCTCAGAGGAAGTTGTTGTGATGCCTTGGAACTTATATTGTTGTCCCTCCTATTGGAATTGCATGGTTAAGTCCTTAAAATCCATGAGAATGGGGCCTAGAGTGCATAACCATTCGGAACAAAAAACAATGTCACAACCACCCATGTCTATAGAAAACATATGGGATTCATGTGATACAGACCAATTTGGAGTCACACATTTTCACATCGTCCCCCACATTTCATGGAACCGCCAATGGAAATTAGGATTTGAAAATTATTAATGGAACAAATGTAACAATTGACTTCTTGGGAAATGCGGTGATGAATAAATTTATGGGTGCTACTAGTGTCCACAAGGATGATGACTTTCTTATTTTTGATGTAACCAATTAATTTGAGAGTCAGGGGAGTAGAGAAGCTAGTGAGTGCATTAAGTGAAATCATCGAGTCAACGTCTAGTGGATCAGAGGGTGGGTGAGGTCAGATGTCGGTGTTAGTTCCTCCATAGGTGGAACAACAACATATTCTTTAGAAATATCCTCAGTCACATCCATAAAAATATTTTCCATCACAATTATAACAAAGACCCTTGAGTCGAGGTTCATCCATTTTAGCCCTAGATAATTTCTAGATCCTGAGAGGAGTTGTAGGAGGGGAATAATTGGTGGGTTTAGGGTGAGGAGGAAAGGAGGGTTTGTGGGTCTAGTAGGATACAATATGTTGTGCTTCCTTGGCTCGTTGAGAAACTTCCAACCAAGTCTGGGGGCGTGCCATGAGAACATGGGCACAAATTTCATCTTTGAGGCCACTGATAAATCATTCCATATAGAAAGCATATGGCATTCCCTCTGTTATGAAATCTAAGTGCTCAAATGCGGAAATAAAGTTTTCCACTGTCCCAGACTGCTTTAACTTGGTCAAATGGCCTAAATGGTGGGTTTTAGAGTGAAAGCGGTCATAAAGTTTGGCCACAAACTATGTCCAAGCAACATACCCTTAGCGTGCCTTTTTTCACCATTTCCACCATTGCCATCATTCTAGATCCAGATGTAGGACACCAAAATGAATCTTTGTTAAATCATCAATAATGCCATGAAAAGAGAAATAATGTTCCATTTGGGTGACCCATCCTATGGGATCTGATCCAACAACTTTGTTCACCTCAATTCTGGGAAGGCAGAGGTCATGCGAAAAGTGGGTAATATGAGGACCATGGTAATGGAAGAGTCATGGTCATCCTAATAAGATGGTTGTTCATAAGAGGAAGGGTTCTAGGAATGACCCATGAAGTGTTATTTTAGGTCTTTGATTTGGGAAGGTTGTTCCTTGAGGATCTCAATAGTTGAATTGATTGAGCTAAGGTTTTCAATTGATCAAGAAAATCATCAATTCTAGGAAGAGGATAACGATTCTTTACTGTAATCTTGTTCAAGGCCCTAGAATCTACACACATGCTCCATGTACCATCTTTCTTTGGCACTAAAACAATTGGWGATATGTAAGTTTTAAACTTGCGAAGTAAAGCAATGCATATAGATTCTTAAGCAATACAAAAATTAATCAATCACTCATACACATAGTACACAGAGATTTTATACCGGATACCCTCAATCGGAAAAACATTTCTTATTTTCATTATATCTAATTTCACCATTCKCCATACAATATATACAATGTTTTTAGGTATTCCGTAGATACCAAAACCCTAATCCMTTAATCCAGGATTAATTTACAAATCCGCTAAAAATAGCAAAAACCGCCCCCAAAAAAAAATTYCAGGGGGCGTTGCCCCGAACAATGCATGTAACTAGGGGGGGCATACCTGCCCCCCCCTGGGACCCCCCGAGGAAAGTGCTCGGTGCACACGACATAGCTCTAGGTGAAGGGATTGTCAGACACAATTGTCATATCTAACGCACCCACACACACACACATGCAAAGAATATAACACATACCCAACAAGATCCACATGGAGATGTGCTGGGCATGATGACCCCTTTGTCAAGCAACTCTTGGATTTGTTTTTTAATTTCATCATTCTCCATGAATGACATCCTGTACATACCAATGTTTGGAATAGGACAATCTTGTTGAAATTGTATTTCATGTTGGATACCCCTTCTTGGAGGCAATCCCTTTGGTTCCTGAAACATCTCATCATATTGGTTAACAACCTCATATAAATCAGATTTCAACTTTGCATCACAACCTTGGAAAAATTCTTTTTCAACATTGTATTTGGGTTTAATCATCAAGAGGACAAAATTCTTACTAGCATTGACTAATCTCTTCATTTGTCTCGCATTTACAAGTGACAATTTCATCTTCTTTGTATGTGCTCTAACAATGTACTCAACTCCATTTTTAAACAAATGATACTTATTCTCATGATGATGAAAGATGGCTCTCCTATCATATAAGTATGGGCTTCCTAACACAATACCATAGATATCCAAAGGAATAACATCAATCTCTACCTCATCTATAAAATTTGCAGTGATGGCAAATCTAAGTTTACACCTTCTTGTCACCTGCAATTTAGCATTGTCACATATCCAACCTAGAGGGTATGGTTTAGGATGTGGAATAGTTTCCAAATTTAATTTCTTGACAGTGTCTTCAGATATGAGGTTTGCTTGATATCTAGTATCAAAAAGAGTATCTATCTTGGTATGCTTTGAAACAACCCTTATGTGAAAAAACTCTATTCTTTCTTTTTCTTGTTGAGTTTCATTGAGGCTACTACTACTTGAATAACTAGTACTTGCAAAAGAACCCTTACCTTGATAACCCATGGCTGTAATTTTTGTTTCATCACTCGAATCAAAACCTAAATCTTGTTGTATGGTTGCAACAGTCTTTGGCTTCCCTTTGTTGCCGAAATTTTGGGTCTTTTTTCAGGATGAAGTTTCCAACAATGGTCTTCATCATGGCCATCCTTTGAACATTGTTTGCATGTAAATTTTTCTCCCTCTTTCTTAACAGAAGCAATCTTTTTTCCATTTCCCTTGAACTTCCTCTTTCCCTTGTCTCCATGACTGAAAGGCTTCTTTCTACGCTCATGAGTTTCATTCCTCCCTCTTGCTTCCAAATGCGTTTCTTGGACACAAACTTCATTTAGATTTGAAGGGTTAAACATGAGTATTGTACGTCTCAAGTAACTATGTAAAGCTCTAATGTATTTGAGTAAAGTTTCTTGAGAAGACAAATCTACTCCCAAAACCAAAGCTCTTCTCCTAAATTCTTGAGTAAAGCTTTGCACATTTTCCCCTTTAGCTTGTCTAAATTTTTTTCAATCCATAATAGATTTCTACATGTATGCTAATGGATAAAATTTCTTTTTAATTGCAACAATGAAATCATTCCAGGAGGATAAAATTTTACCATATTTCTTCATGTCCTCTTGAGTTTTGGCTTCCCACCAAATGAGTGCTGCACTATTCAATCTTAAAGAAGCAAGCTGAATTTTAGTTTCATCATCTTGAATCCTTTGTATCCTACAATACACTTCAATATGATGAATCCAGTTATCTAAATTCTCATCATTTACCTCTCCATTGTACATTGGCAATTCAAATTTAATATCAAGATTTAACAAAGGAATTTGTGGAGGAATTTTACCATGTCCCTTTGGAGAATTTGGAGGTGGTTGTGAAATGGTAGAAGAAGTGAATATGGAGGTGAAGGAGGTGGAGTATCACCATTCCCTCCATTTCCTTTTGGAGTTTTATCACCATTGTCTCCCTTGTCCTTTGAAGGGTTGGAGCTTTCACCTTGCAATTTTGCATTCCTTTCTTCAAACAAGATTTTCACCATTTCTGTCATATCCATGACAGCCTTTCAGAAAGCTTCATCTTCAGAAGGAATATTTTCATGACTCTCTTCATGAGCCATACTTGGTGAATGTCTCTTTGAAGCTTGAGGTGATTGTATAGTCCTTCTTCTTGAAAGTTGAGAACTTGGCTCTACAAGTTGACCTTCTCCTCTTGTGAGATTCAACCTTTTGAGCATCAGAAAACAAACACTTGAAAATAATCAAGCCTTCAAAAACCTATGCTCTGATACCAACTCAGCATCTACCACATTAGCCTCTGCCACATCAACAATTGTACAGACTGTACAGACTATACAGTCAGGGTTTTTTTTGCCTTTTTGGCAAATCGAACAGAACGTGATATCTCTCTCATCCGATGTCCGTTTGAACCTGTTCAAAGTGCGTTGGGTTCGTGGTGATGAGGCCTATGTCCTTGTTTGTTTTGAAGTGATTCTGAGCACTTTGAATTTTGAGCAAAATTTGATCCCCTGGATCAACGTCGCTTCCATCCTCCCTTCATTCAATTACGTAGTACACAAAAACCAACCAAACATTAATCCATTCCATTAATCCATGCATCAAAACTTGCATACATTGCTTTCCAAATGCGCAACCCTATCCATACTAACCATTAATCCAAAACATACTATAACATATATCACATGCGCCTTCATATAACTCAAAAAAAATCGTATAGCCGCTAACATTGCTAGTTAGGACTAACTATAATGCTTTTAATTTCATTTGCACATAGTATAGCATAGCATAGTATAGTATAGTATAGCTCCCTTTCTTGGATTTTTTTTTATAAGTCCCTTTTCCATTGCTCTTATTTCTTGTTGTTACTAACATGTGTCTTGTGCAGGTGTAACTGGTAATGAACCAAGGCGCCAATAGAAAATGTAATAATAGTCAACATAAGTCATCATGACATGGAATTTAGAGCTTAGAATAATGAAATCAACACATAAAATGTATAATCCATTTACCATTATGTCGCAATAAAACCCATATTTTGTCATCAATCATGGAGAACTGTGTAAGCAGTGTCGAACAGTGGCATAAATATGAAATAAGAACCTTATATGATCCTCCAATCTACAAGAGGGTCCCACCTACTAGTATTATATATTATTATCTTAGTTTAAATAATAGGCTTTAGAAATAATTTGTAGGCGAAATCCTCGTTGCGATTTTTATCGTCAACAGACCTCTTGGATGAATTGAGTGGTGTTCAGTACTTCACCAAATTAGATCTATGTTCTGTCTACCGCCAGATCCGTATGAAAGAAGAAGACATTCCCAGGACTGCATTTCGCACTTATGAGGGTCATTATGAATTCTTGGTAATGCCCTTTAGATTGTGTAATGCTCCTTCCACTTTCCAAAGTCTTATGAATTATGTCTTCTGTCCTTTTCTCCATCATTTTGTCTTAGTTTTCTTTGATGATATTCTCATCTATAGTAAAACTTGGCCATCCCATCTCTCCCATGTGAATCGAGTTCTCCATCTATTCTCTAAGCATCAATGTTTCCTCAAACATTCTAAATATAGGTATTTCATATGAGAGGAAATATAGGTGGGCTCAATGGTTACCCCTAGTTGAATTGTGGTACAACACATCTTACCATAAAACTACTCACATGACTCCTTTTGAAGCAGTCTATGGCCAAAATCCCCCATCAGTTCTCTCCTATATGCTCGGGGTCTCGAAGTTTTAGGAGGTTGACAAAACTTTTACAGTCTGTGAGGCTATTCTTCGTGCGCTCAAATAAAATTTGGTCCTAGCTTAGAATTGCGTGAATAAACAAGAATATCAAGTTCCTTTCAAACGCCATTTGTTGAAGGGCATGAGGGGTTTCTTCGAATACAACCTTTTCAGAGACTTCACTCAAAGCTAGACACTGTCAGAAACTTGCACCCAAATTTTCTATTCCTTATACAGTGCTCAAGCATGTGGGATTGATGGTTTATCAGTTAGCTCTATCCAGTCAGTCGAAGCTCCATCCTATTTTTCATGTTTCCTACTTAAAGAAGGTTATTGGAACTAAGTGCCAAACTCAAACTAGTCTCCCTGAGTTGGATGAATAAGGTTCCATATGATTGCAACCACAAGCAATCTTGGACCAGCAAGATCATTGTCTTTGTCAATGCACCATCAAGGAATTGTTAGTCCAATGGAAAGATACACCTCGATAACATGCCACCTGGGAGTCAACCACCATTCTACAACAATTTTCTCATTTGAATCCTTGAGGACAAGGTTGTTCTTCAAGGGGGAGGGCATTTTATGGAACTAACCTCCATAAACCCTCACATAGATAGAATAATATAATTCCATGTAATAAAGGCCAATATTAATAAGGCCTAGAAATAAGGAAGAATAAGTCAAATGTAAGAAGACCTAATAAAAGATTCTGCTTTTGGAAGGATCTTCCTCTAGATTATTCTTTTGGATATATAGAATTAGTATAAAAAGGAGTAGAGGTATGAGAAATCTTGTCTTGGATATTATTGTAATAGAGCTCTTCTCTTCTGGAGGTTTCCCCCTCGAAGAGGTAAGTGAACATTTCTATCATTAATCAAGGTGATCTTTCTGGTGTTATTCTGGTATTTTTCTGGTTATATCATTGTTGTTCTTCCATTTCTAGATAAAATATTTCTATTATGCATACTATTTTGTATCTAGAATACTACATTGTCATCCCATATTTTCTTTCTTATGACATTTTCAATAGTTGAGAAAGTGATCTCAGAATTGTAGCAAACTGGCAATTCAATCACCTTCAGTTAGTATTCATATTAATATAATGCAGTTATCATTCATTATGTATTTTCAACACCGTAGGATTTTCATAATTAAACAAATAGTTACAGATAAAATAACCATCGATGTGCCGATACCCATGGTCACATCTACACAATGCATACCTACATTGACTACATAGTACCACATAAATATGTCATGCACTCCACCATGGTGAGTTGGAAGGTATTATCAACACCTCAACACATAATCCGAACTCTTGCCAATACTACCTGACTATTTGGATACCCTACTCTTCAACCCATACACTAGACGAAGAACCATAATTTCTAATTTCTCTTCAGTTTTGGAAAAAAGGTTGTAGTCCAAGCATCATATATACAAGGGAAACCATTGATCACTCACATACCACTATTTCCTTTACATATCCAACCATCTCATGGTCTCAGACATGAATAGTTATATGGTTATTCATTAGTAGAACAAGAGTATTTCTACTGATTTGATCTGATTATGATCCCATAACCAATCATAACACAATATAAAACTAACATTCTATCTAATGCATTCTATCATCAACAACATTTACATACTCTAGGCCTTCAACCCTTACATGTCAATTTAAATCTTGAAAAATTAACTCAAGGAATTCTTCCCTCTATTCCCTTCAACATTTATGCATCAAAAGAAACCAAATGCATACCTGCATGGCTGTTATCAACCTACTTGATGCTACATGGTTAGTTGATATTTATATGAGCTTGTAGGATTCCATATCCATCCTTTTGATCACCATTATTACCACCCTCATGGGTCTTCACATAGATGGAAGTCATAAGAAGCAAAAACATCCACATCTTTAACCATGCTATCTCATTTTTCTTGAATACGTAATCCATCATTAGTTATACTCAATTTCCATAACATCATTATTTCATGTATATAAAAACAAACTATTATAAGTCCACAAGCATTCCATATGCATATTCAAGCATGTACATATCCACAAATTCACACCCATATGTGCTAATCATTCACTATCAACATGCCTACTAATGCATATGCATTCTAACTTCATTGTATGCATTATGCACTCTAGTGCATTTATGTTTCAATTCACTTTTTATTTATATGTTTATTTATTTATGTTGTAGTTGATTGTCCTTGAATTTATTCATATCCTTGTTTCCTTGTGTGCTCCCATTCTATTCATCTGCACTATCATTCCGTGGTTTGAAAACTTTCTAGCCAAGTTCCACTTAGCCATTATGCAATATAACTAATGTGTTATATTTGTAGCAGCTTCACTTAAGAAATCATATCCAAAATTTACCTTTATGAAACATTCTAGTACCTTGGAATGAGGTAGCACACAACATTCCATCATTCTACTACCATAACATCCTTGAATCAACTTAACCATAATCATTCCACATCCCTTCAATTACTTCTAGTTGTCCATTGGATTTTCCAATTTTGGTAAATAGTTATCCTCACTTCATTTAACAATTCCTTGTGAAGCCATACTTTTCCCACTTAGTACCATTCCCAATGGAAGTCTATTTTCATTCAGAGGAACTTTTCAAGTCAAAGAACCTTCATTATTGTATCCCCGATTTCTCTGCATTAGTATCCTACTTCCACTACGAACTCTGATATCAAAAGTGGCTTTCTTTCTCTGAGTACTTTTAGACAAGGTATATAAGTCATAGCTAGAAAATCCTTCCCAAGCAATACTATGTTTCGCACATAGAGATGATTCACACATCACTTCCTAAGCTCCATGTTCTCTTTCATATCAATCTTGCAACTATCTACACATCTCTACCTTTAAGGCTATGGAGTTCTTCTTTTCCTTTCTATGCCCATTAATGACATTCTTCACCCATTGACTTCATGATGGCTCAATCTTTTATTTAAGAAGCAATTAACACTGCCAAGGATTCCATCAATCCATCCTCAATTCCCTTAATTACAAGGAATTTTTCATAAGGGTCTTAGCCCTTATATGATCATCCATATACCGCAAGCGGCTCTGTCTACCCTGATGGATAAACAACAAAATAAGTAACCCAGTTTATCCATTTTCATGACTCCTATAGTCCTATAGTATGATCCTACCATTTTACATTCATATTCAATCATCAATACTTATCATCATACTCCCACTCCTCTAGGAGTAGTGATCAATCCATGAAGAAACAACAGTTCTTCTATTGCAAGAGATCCCAAAACAAGATTTCAATATCAATGGATTCTTCTCAAGGAACTTGTGTAGATAATTAGACCAACCTTTAATGCAAAGAAACTCTTTCCAATAGGCTCATCCTATCCTTAATATAACAATCCTATGATTGATCTCTATCCCATCCAAGCCCATTATTTGAACTCTTCTTTGATACCACTTTGTAAGACACCCAACCCACTAAGTACCTTTTAAAGGGATGGGGTATTAAAATTTCATTTTTTTGTAACCATATCTAAGTCTCTTCTCAAGGTAATCATTGTCTACTGCTTGTCAAGATCTCTCTAATGACTATTTTTATGCCCAAATCCGAAGTTTGGAACAAATTTTATGGCCTTCAAAAGTTTTTTGACCTTCATTGGCCATAGGCCACCTCATTTCCACATGGTATCCACATGGATTCATATCATCATACCAATATTATGTGGTAATGACAAGTCCTATACATCACCTTTTAGCATTGTCATGGCTATTGGCAGGGATGTTTTTGTAGCATCCACCACCTATCCCACCAAGCTCTTAGCTAATTAACACATAGACCTCTGCACTTCTCCCATGCTCAACGCTTCTTAAGAATATTCTGATAGCTGATTACTCAAGGCTATGGCCCACCAGGGTTATCGAGATACTGGGATACCAGAACATCAACTCTCAGGTAGAACAATACTCATTCCAACCTTAAGTGCTCGGGCTGATAGTTTGGTTGGCACTTAGGACACACGGTCCTCCCATGACTTGCCACCTGGTGTGACACATAGACGTATCTCCACCATATTTCTGGCTCAACAAGTCCAAATTACCCTAATGCATGTCTTAGTATCCACTTGAAACGTGGACCCACCACGACACGCCACATCGCCATAGGGTACAACGACTCACCCAATCATAGGTTGACACCTGTCCATTTCTCATGGTCTTATTAAGTTTGTTAATCAATATTATCTTAATATACCACTCCTTAGTATTAATTTATTTAATCCTCATTAGGGATAATTAGTAATCATTAATTAAATACCCTTGTAAAAACATTTATGCTTAGCCTAATACCAACTCGCTAATTAACGAAGGTTTAATTTCTCATTTACCTTGTAACACAACATCCTGGGATGATTTATTGTTAAATATTATATTACCTCCCTGACATATTAAACTTATAACATAACCATAATACGATATAATTTAATCAATTGTAGTATAATCTAATCATAAATAATTATATTGTATTACACTTAGGTTTATTAATATTGTTCATTACACACAGACCCTTGATACCCGACATCCCGGTGGGGACCTATCAATATTTGATCAGATCAATCAATCCCCAAGTGACCGCTTAACACTGTTGCCATGTTTCACAGGAAGAATGTGCTTGTCATTGATGGCAAGAACAATAGAGACGATGGAAAACATGAACATCATAAGCTTAGGTGGAGAAGCGAACAATATGCAGAGATCAAAGCTCAGAACAAAAAGTACAGTACATAAATGTGATCAGGATCAAAATCAGGGCCATTGAGAATTCAAATACCCGAATACTCGATAGATGTTGGATATTTTTTTAGTAGAAGGACATGATAAGCTGAAAGATATGAGATCTCAATCATCCGAGTTTCCGTCAGCCATCGGATTGAATTAAAGTAAGGATAGGATAAGCAGGGAAAAACGATTGAGAATTTGATCGCCCGAATATCCGTCAGCCATTGGATCAAATTAAGTGAAGGATAGGATAAACGGGGAACAAGGTTTGAGAATTTGATTATCCGAATCTCCGTCAGCTATTGGATCGAATTAATTGGAAGGATAGGATAAGAAAAGATGGAGAGCCGTTGGAGTTAATCTAAGTCAAAGTTGTGTTGCAGACAGATCGAGCCGTTGATCTAAGATCTTGATCAAACGAACATCATTCATTTCGGGCCTAAAGTTATGAGGAGGTTATGCTCCAAAGAAATCAGTTCAAGAATTTTCAGTTTGAGTTTTGAAATTCCTGAATCCTGGAGACCTGAAGAGTCGAAATACATTCTCGACCGCTGGATCATCTAAAGTAGATCTCAGTCGTCAGATCATCCAAAGAAGATCTCAAGCGTCAGATCGCCCGAAGTGAATCTGGGTCATCTGATCTAGAGCATCATTTTGAGTTTTGAAATTCCCGAAGTCCAGAGACCCAGAGAGCCGAAATACATTCTCGACCACCAGATCATCAGAAGTAGATCTCAGTTGTCAGATCATCCAAAGAAGATCTCAAGTGTCATATTGTTCAAAGTGAATATGGGCCATTTGATCCAGAGCGTTAGTTTGATTTTTGAAATTCCAGAAGCCCGGAGACCTAGAAATCCGAAATAAATTCTCGACCATGGGATCATTTGAAGTAGATCTCAATCGTCAGATCATCCGAAGAAGATCTCAAGCATCAGATCGTCTGAAGTAAATATGGGTCATTTGATCCAGAAAATACATGGTGTAATCCTCTGGACTCCGGGTAAAGACCTGAAGTAAGCCTCAACCGTCTGATCCAAGAGGACACATCGCAGTAATTCAGATACTTCGAGGGGAAGTAAAGTTTGAGACTTGAGATTTTAGAAGTCCAGAGACCCGAAGGAGATCTCGACCTTTGATCAAGAAAAAGGTCGCATAATTGTTGATCTGGTTGAAAGGTCAAATTCCCGAAGTAGAGACAGAGTCGTCGATTGAGAAGGACAGGTGTCTCCAGATCATCGACTCTGGAATATTGGCGTATAGAGAAAAGCAGGGTTTGAGATTTGAAACTCTCGGAGCTCGGATCATGAAGTAAATCATAGTCGTTGATTTAGGAAGGTTAGATCTGATACAAAGAACTTGAAAGGACAGATATGAACCATCCGTTCAGGAGCACTATCAAGATCATGAGATCGACAGTCCCATTGCATTGCGAGGATTGAAGGTGTGCGAACTTTAAAAGGTTGAGACGGGGCCGCAATCAAAACCATGGTTTTGGAGAAAGGACACGTGGAGGCTCGAGGTAATTTGTGGGGAGAAATATAGTTTCATGTCAAACCACCTTTGGTCATGCCCACAATCGCATGGTCACATGATATCATCGCCCAAGGTCACAACAGCGAAAGATAGGGGAAGAAGATAGCGCTTCTAGGCTCCACATCAGAGGTTACACATTGAAAAGTAAAAAGGACCTATGTGTGTATAATCCAACGACGTTGATTAAACAAAATCTGATCGAAGGGTTGTTGTTTCCCTTCATGTCTTCTTGATCAATTATGATTCATTTACACTAATTGAATCAGTGTTTTGGGGCATTGGAATCATTTTTCTTGAGCGGTTTGAGATTCCTGACTCTGGCATTGGAGATTTGGAGTGTAACGGATGATGAGAGAAGGTATAAAGGAAAAATGTCGTGACAGAGGCAGGTTGTTGTTTCTCGATAAAATAAGTTGAACTGTATGTGATCAATAAGATAGCATGAACTGAGGGAGAAAATGCAGAGATGAAGAACATAAGCTGGATAGAGCAGAAATGGTGAAAACAATAGACTGTACGAGAACTTAAGCGCAAGAAGATTCGAGAAGGAAGACACTGATGTAGGCAGAGCAGAGTAGTGTAACAGAACAATGATGAGATTGGTAAGCCATTGATAAATATTGTATCACTGTAATAAATTTTAGCAAGAAAATATTTACATCTCAAGGTGGTAGGGTGGTGCTAGGGAGGACTGTTGTCCTTAAAGTTTCAAGTGGGTGCTTGAACACAGGGAGTTGTAGCTTCCATTTGGTTGCAACTAGAAAAACAAGGGTGGTAGGGTGGTGCAAGGGAGAACCATTTTTCTCTATTATACAAGTTTGTGTCTGTGTGACTGGAAGTTGGTACTTCCATCCAGTTGGTGCTAGAACACTCAGGGAGTTGGTGCTTCCTTCTAGTGGGTTTTAGAGAAACCAGAGGTTTGGTGCTCTCTGCAAGTTGCATCTTGTTAAAGAAGAGGTTGTAGCCTCATTTTGAGTTGGTGCTCAAAGATTGATGATGAACATAACTTAAAAGACTGCCTATCATTCTAAGAAGAAGAGATTTTCTCCCTTTATGGGTTTCCTCATGAATATATGTCTCTGTGTATGTCA
>JASDQU010103567.1:296951-307666 GCA_032191745.1 Picea mariana | reverse complement strand
CAATGTTTCCTCATAGACGCCCAACTAGTTAGTTTCTTCCATGCAAGTAATGGGATAGAATCAACCAATTTTGGTAGTATCCACTCACTAACCATTTTTTTCATGTTTATTCCCAACTCATTTATTTTCTCAATGGGATTGGGGGAGAGAAAAGAAATGAAATTTCCTTCAATTATGCTAGATCGAGTAGTTGTTTCCATCCTTCATGCACACAGATTCCTTCTCTTCCCAGTAGAGAATCGAGGGATGGAGGGTACTGAGTTCTTTCTCAATCATGCATAACAGGAATGTTATCACACAAATTTTAGGTTGGGCAAAGCCCGACCCAACAAAAAAATCAAGTGCTATAACTATCGTACACTACACCCAATGTCACCTTGATGTAGGTCCCACACTTTGGGGGTGGATAAGGTCACTCCTAAGAGGATATCTCGGTGACCCTAGGGGAATGGAAAGAAGAAAGGAAAGGGTAATGGAGAGGCACCTATAAGTCATTATAGTAATTGGAAAAGTGGAAAATTGTTATGCCTTGCTGACCAAGTAATGTTTCCCCAAAGGATGTGTTTTCTTTCCCGATGATTGTAGCTACTGGAGACATAAGAAAAATACAAATGCAAAGAAATATATCAAGTCTATAAAAGAGTTAATATTGATTTCCCTATTTTTTAGTAGTTATATCAGTAATAGATTATATCCAAATCAGCAAGTAAAAGGTCTAGACTAGTTAGGAATGTTAGTAATAAAACTAGTAACCAATGTGGACCGAAAGTAACACTTCAGTACTGAATAAATATGGTTGTCATAAAAGAAAATTTATGCAGCAGTTCATCAGTCGTATGTCTGTAGTATTCAATGAAGTACAACAGAAAATATGACCATCAAAAAAATCCAAAATCTATCCCAAAATATGCACCTAACTTAGTAGGTTAAACTAGCAAAGTTAGAGCATTAGTCTAGGGTTAGATTAGGAGTTATGAGTGAGTTATCAGCTAGGGTTATGTAGCCCTAATGACTATAGGTTAGTTTTACTATATCAGAAAGAAAATTTGGGTGAAATGGGATTCCCTAAGGGATGAATAATCCCTAAGGAATCAAGATCACTATCCCAAAGAGACAACTTTAAAACTTGAAAATTCGACATTTACCAAGGAAACACTTTATTTCTTCAATGCAATAACTAAATGAATAGTGCCTTAAACCAAGTTTTAATGGAGTCAAGAAAATAAATATCTAGAGTTACTACCTCCCTGGGGTTTAAATCCTTTTACTTCCCAAGAAAAGTATCTCTAGCTAGGGTTTAAGATAAGAGGGTGTATGCATTTATACTTATCTTAGCAAACCCTTGTTAAACCAATAGCATGTAACCGTAAAATGGTGGAGACTATGGTCGAGGTATATTCACTTATACTGTCCACCATTATCTAGCAAAATAAACTTGACTTGAACAATAATGATATCACAATGTGAAAAATATTACCAATTCAAGGAAAAAGTTAAGACAAACCACCCTAAAATCTAGAAAAAGCCTTCAAAGGCTAGCACATCACTTCCATCAAACAAATATCTAAGAAATAGCCATAAAAAATATACAAGAGGAAAAATACTCCAAGTGTAGTGAAAATGTTAGTCTAAGAACCTCTCTCAAGAGGGATCGTTATGTTAAAATGAGATTTTATGATCTCGTATTTATACAAAATGTCACCAAGGTGACTTGTCTACATATTTAGGGGTAAACCACAATACTAGGGGTCAAAAACCCTAATATTTACCCCTTAACAAAGTAATATTAAACAATTCATTAAAAATTCACTTTTGCACATAATAAAAACCCTAATTCATATGGATGTCACCCCTTTAGGGGACATTTTGTCATAAAGAGGAGGTCGTTGGTGATGCAAGAGAGTGGAGAGGATTCTCAAATCTATATATCAAGAAATAAGAGCATTCCATCCATGATTCCTTAGAAATGTCCATGTTCCATTGCATGTTACCTCACCACCATGCCCTAACCCCCTTAGCTGATGTCATGAAAAAATAAGGAGATGTTTTACCCCTCCTCGGAAAATCATTTCACATGTGAGGGTTGGGCTAGGTATTCCACATCATATTATAGGCCTCCAGAACTTTATATTTCTCATCTGACATGTGATACCTTGGCATCCACCTGTGGGCTTCAGGCCCCATGGAAGCCCAAGCTAGGCTTGTTCTTCCAAAACTATCCACCAACTAGGTCCTACAATGACAAATAAGCATTCCTTACAAGGATCTCAAGTCATAACATCATGATAAGTGAATCCAATCAATAAATGAGCCACCTAATAATGTGCGTCAAAGATCACTACATCAAATAGTTAATTTCTCAAAGACATTATGCGACTTGTCAACATTGAATATGGGAGGGTTTATGAGGTGTCCTATTGGGTAGTTATTTCCATAATTCAAGGAAAGTTTCTAAGAGATCACTCTCTAAGCCATGTAAAGTGGGTGAGGTGGTTGGGGTCAAGACTCAATGGGCATAGGGCTCATGACATACACAAGGTCGTAGTGTCTCATTCATGGGGGCCTTTGTAGAGGGTTTGTGGTACCTTCATCCACAATTCACCTTTTCCAACCCCATGATTTTCCATTCTTTCATTCTTTCATAATTTTAAGGAAATGTTGAAGGCCACTACCCTGGCATGGTATCAAGATAATGGAAATGTCACTGAAAAATACCTAGTGGAAATGAATAGGTTGGCTCATGATGCGACTCCATTTCTCTCATCCATGCAATTGAGAGCCATTATAATGGTTTGTTGGCCAGATGATGGTAATTTCATAACACTAGATATTCATGGATGTGATAGGTCAATTCGTGATGAGACCTCCTATCCTTCAACTAACATTTTAAGCATTTTAAATCATATTTCATTGTGGGTCACCCTTTACTCAAAGATATTTGTTCCATTACTTTTTTGGATGATCCCTAAGAGAAGCATCTAGAAGGTTCATGCATAGTATTTTATCTTTAAAAAAACATCAATCCCTTTGGGCCTTCACCCCCTTCTTCCCATAGAATAAGGCACAACCCCTTCTTGGGTTAATACATGCTAAAATACCAAGACGTAAGTAAATTGGGGGAAATAGTGATGGAAACAGACAAGTATGGTCAAGAATGGTACAATGTCTCTTCAAGGGAGTTCCTAGTAGCAAACCCATACCCAAGGAATACAACTTACTAGGGAACAATGTAAACCACCAATGTGAAGTAGGGAAAAAGGTATAATGTCCTAGCATATATCATGAAATCTAGAGAAATCTAAGGTAAAACATACTCAAATGGATTAAATATTGAAATCATGCTCAACATAATGCTAAATTATACCTCATGGAGTAAGGCCCACTTCCTCCCAGAAGCTAGCTATTGTGGTGGATGCCATCTGGAAATCGACGACCATCAGTGATGGTGGGGAGGGTCTCCATCTATGAAAAATTGTACTACTTTTCATGTAGTTTCTCGACACTCCATATGTGAAACCTAAGGGCCTCAAGACATAATATCCTTAGTTATTCACAAAACAGGGATAAAAAGGCCTTCATATATTGGTTGCACACCCTACACCGCTACTTAGCTATCCAACATATTTCAAAAGAGCACTTTTATTGATGGATATCTACATTTGGTTTGAATATTTCCCTCATAGTCTCTTCCATTACTTATCATTCATGTTGAATTTATTTATGGCTTACCACATTTGCACATGTATTTCTATGAGCACTGGATCAAGAGTGCAAAGATGATGGTGTTTAGAGATGTGTTGCATACATGAAATAAAAACATCCATAGTATATGACCCATCGAACTGGTAGGATCCAAATTCTTCCTCACGCACTTTAGTTGTGATACATGCACACCTCCTTGTTGAGACTTTTTAAAGCTTATTTTACTTCCCTTCCATGGCATCCTATGAATCAACATCATAGGAATTCATGTTCCTCTATCTTAGTTCTCCATCCAAAATGGGATTGATATAATACTCCCTACACCCTGTGATCTTACGGATGTTCTCAATAATAGGGTTTCATGCATCCTCATCCAACGACCAATTATACATGTCCCCATCATTAGGATCTATAGGTCTAATCACATATAGTGTGTCCATCTCAAATGAAATATGCATCTTCTTCTAATTGAACATTTCATTTTTGTCAAAGGCCCAATAAAATCTCAATTAATGTAGGGTAAGGATGAGAATCATCCATAATATTAATTACCTCAATGTTAGCCTTCATATTCACCCCTTCTATGTGCACTTAAACTTGCTCCAACCATACTATGGGATAAATATCGTATTGATTTTCTAACCATAGCTTGATGGGTGACTAGAATTTTTTTTGTTTACCCATCAATTCCCATCACTTATTTGGAAGGATGTTCACATTGGAACTTGTATCAAACATGACCTCATCCATTACATAAGTCCCATGTTCATATTTCATATTGAAATCTCTACCTATTCACTTCTTCTTACTGACTTGTCACATATCCCTTTATAGTAAGGAGGATGATATAGATTTGTTTGTCCTTTGATCCCACATGGAGGTTTCTAACATTTGCATTAACTTTCTTATAGCAGTATGATCATTTATAAATATCAAACAACAATGTAAGAAGTGAAACTCAATTCACGCAGTGCTTCTTCACACGTTGTGTTCTTCAACTACTCATGCACCTATTCCTCATTCAAATGTTGTTGAGTGTGTCACATCACATCACACATATGACCTTCCTGCAATGACATTTGCATCATGTGCTATAATTGTTCATAGGCACAAAAATCTTCTAGTGACCTCTATGTCATGTGTTGAACTTCTTCACAAATCAAGTCCTCTTCAAGTGACCTTTGTGTTGTATGATACATCTCCTCTTTTTCTCTTTCTTCTTTGATGTCTCTCTCTGGGTCACACAAAAATGAATTCTACATAGAAATATAAAACTTAGTAGGGGGATGCACCACCTTCCTAAATTACCCTCTATCCTTTGGCGTAATCTTTCACCCTGCTCAAAGTCCATTTATGTCTTTTCTCCTCCACGTTTTATCACTCGGACATCAAATTCCCCATCCTTCTTATTTTTTCAGAGATTTGCATGCACCATGTTTCAATGTGGCTTCTTCTCTTCCAAATTTTTTACCAAGCTAGGAAAATCATCTGTAATGTGATCTCGGCTATGAAAATATCCACAAAAAGCACATGGTTTGGTACAAAACCTTGAAAAATGACCTATCTCTCCAAAATTTAAACAAGTGGGGGTTCTACCTCCCCTACCTCCATATCCTCTCATACGCCCACAGTAATATCTTCCTTGGGGACCTCCTTGATATCCACCTCTCTCAGCATTGTCGCAGTTACCAACCTTTTGTTTCTCTTGTACCTGGAACACATTGCAGGTGTGATCCTCCATCAGCCAGAGTGACCAACAATTTTTTATGCCATGTCCCATGGGCTTACAAAATTTATAGAATGGAGTATGATATGTGTTCTAATATTTATGAAATATTGGGCAATGGAGTGGTACATGGTCCCATTTCCTACAAATTTAACACCATTGCATCTAAGGCCCAGCTGGAAATGAACTCAATGCACCCACCACCACACAGTTTCCAAGTATGAGACACACATATCTACAATGATCCTCGGACTGACATGTGGTACATCATACATGCTCACGCATAAATTTTTCTTTTTCCATATCTTGCAACTACACCATTATTTTTTCTAGTTGTTATTGCACTTGCATCAATCATGGTGATGTCTTTCCTCCTCCTAGTGTATCTTGCAGTTTATACTACTTTTACCCACATTGTCACCTTTTGTTGGGTGAGAAAGACTTTAATATGGGGAAGCAAACCCACAATGAACCATACACTATCATTGTTGCACATACTATATATGGAATGCCATCCTATCCATCAAAACCTTCAACCATTGATCATAATCCCACACATTTTCTCCTTGCTTCTACTTAATCTCTTTGATACTTGTAATGCAATGATATTTTTACTTAGGTTTTTGAAATTCCTTAGGAAAATATCTCTTGATATACCTTATGGACCTCACCTATCCTACTTTCATAGTGGCCTTGTATTTCTTGCACCACATTAAGGCTTTGTCCCTTAATGTGGTTTCCATGTGCATAATATTCATTGCCTCATTTTTTTTCCTCTTCAAAAAACATATCACCTCATAGCTGAGCCAATGTTTTTATAGATCATATATACCCATTTTTTGGAACATAGATAACCTCAGGGTACAATCTTGATTCATCATTCTCAATCCCAAACTATGTCCTCCTACTTGACTACAGGGTATTGGAGATCTCAAGAACCAATTCTCTTACTGGTGAAGTAGTGTTGACTTCATATTCTTTTTCACTTGCCACTTCTCTTTGTTATTGTCCTACTCTTTCTCCTACTCTAATCACCCTGAAGTAGGGTAATCCTCTCACAGATCATGCAAATATGGAACAAGAGTTCGTAATTTTCTATAAATATCTCATTTTCAAACCCTCTCTTGAAATAAAACCAATGATATAATAAATTACTCACCATATCCCAAAAATTGTTTCTCAGGAGAAGAATGAGTCCTTCATATGTCCATTTTCCCCTAAGGATGTGTAAGATGTCGTCATGGAAATGACTAAAGGAAAATCTTTGGGCCAATATGGCTTCACTAGTCCTTTTGGTTAACCATCAAACTTGACATATAGGTAGTGGTTGAGGACTACCACCATTTTTCTAATATCCTCTTGACACTAAATTCCACTTTCTTACTCATGATTCATAAAGAAGAAAAAGTGGATGATTTGACTAAATTCAACCCTATTTCTCTTTGCAATGTTTTGTATACAATCATCACCAAATTCATCTCCAACCATCTAAATCCAATCCTCCCTTGTCTTATCTCCCATGAGAAATCTAGATAGCTCCAAGGACAATAGATTTTGGACAATATCATTCTCACTCATGAAATGATCCACTCTCTCAAATCCACCAAATCCATAGGTATGATTATCAATCTTGACATTTCCAAGGACTTCGATAAACTCAACCAAAAATACGTCCACCACATCCTTCAAGATTTTGGATTCTCTCCTCTCTAGATCAAATCGATAATGATCCTTTCCTAATATTTCATTTTCATCTTCGTGAATGCCACCCCCTCATATACATTTTCCCCTTTGAATGTCATTTGGAAGGGAGACCCTCTTTCTCCATTGCTTTTAATTCTAATGGTAGAAATTTTGGGATGATCCTTCAAATTATAAATGGTAGACAATTAAATCAAAGGTATTAGATTATTTTGGGATGATCTCCCCATATCTCACCGGTAATTTTTTGATGACACTATTCTCATGGGTCATCCTAATGTTCAATAATCCAAAGAACTAAATAAATTACTCTATAATTTTATGGATGCCTCAACTACATCCATTAATCATGGTAAATCTCAATTAATTTTCTTTAAAATTTCCCCTGCAATACATGTCCACATCTCTAGTATTCTTGGATTTCAATGGAGCTCCCTTCTGTCCAAATATCTATGTGCACCTCTGGTTGAAAATGGACTCTGAAATTCCTCATGCAAATATCTTCTTTCTATAATGGATTGAAAATTTACCAATTTTTCATTAAAATCACTAAAATCCCCTAGGTTCCTTATTTTACTCAGATTAGTCCTACAAGTGATCCTCTTTATCTATTTCCTTCCCTTGTGACCACTAAATTCATTTCTATTTGTTCGTAACCTCCAAAGAAATTTTCTATGGGGTGGTGTGTGCAAGGAGAGAAAATGGGCTCTTATAGTTTAGAACAATATGTGTCAACCGAAACTATCAAGAGGCCCTGGACTTCGAGATCCTGAAATAATCATCTTAGTTATTTGTTCCAATACTTGGTGGCAATGACACAAAAGTAAAGGTGACCCTTGAAGTCACCTTTGGCACAAGAAACATTGGACCCACATGGAACCACATGATCTTATATGACTATATGGACACATCTTTGGGCTCTATTAGCCCTTGTTTTTAGGGATGACTAAGGAGATCTTGTCTCGAGGCCCTCATGTTGCAGACATGAAGTATCAAGAGACAAATTGACCGTTTATGTCCATTTGCATAGTTGGAGACACACTTCACCACCACACTTCTAGATCAATCACCATGGAATTCACCACACAAGATTTCTTCATGAGGTACAAGTCATTTATTTTTTTAAGTATCACTTTAATACTTGAGGAATTTGAACATGTTGTATTGAAGCTATTTTTTATTATAGAAATACTACTTAGACATTATGCTTCTAACCATGTTTTACCTTGGTGAGTTTCATCGATTTCCTACTAAGTAGCCAATGTTTGGCGAAAGGGTGTGACTAAGGGTCTCTTGAGGGGTCACCGTACCATTCACAAACATACTTACTACTTTTTGTCTCTTTTTCCCCTACCACATCACCCTCTTCTAGATTTTATAGCCTTATTGACCCAAGAATGGAATTTACCTCATTTCATGGGAAGAAGGGGCTGAAGACATAGAGTGATTGTAGCTGGTAAAWGTTAAAATCCAAAATCATAACCTTCCATATGTTGACCCAAACAGTTCTGGAGAATGATGAACTGTTTCTCTTGAATTGAAGACCTAAAAACAAATTCACATAAATAAATGTCTCACTTGTTGAAATACTTACATAGGTGCATTATAAGCTTTAAGTTACCCATATGGAACTATGTGTACCTCTATATCCAAGTAGAATTGTGGTTCTTCCTTCAATATTACTTTTACCTATTAGGAGCATCCAAATATTTGGACCTTAACTAATTAATGGAAATAAATGGGCATGAAAAAGGGATGCATTGAAAATGAAGGTGCAACACAACCTCTACAAAGGCACCCATATATTAGATAATATGAGCCCTCGTATGTCATGAAACCCATTAAAATATGAAGTATCATCCCAATCCATATCGTATCCACTATATGACCTTAAAGGGGTTACCCTTTGAAGCATCCCCTACCTGAGGGTTTTGGCTCACCTGGTAGGGTTTTTATGACCACCCTCCTATACCTAACCTTGGTCAATTTCATAGGGTCTTTGAGTACTTGTTTAATTTGGTGAGGTAGTATTGATGCACATTTTTAGGTGGCTCATGTATTAGACATGATTTTAATTGGTATGATACATTTGAATTGAGACCCTTGGAGGTCATATTCATTGAGAACCAACAGGACCTTTCCTGGTGGATAGTTTCAAAAGAACAAGCCTAGCTTAGGCTTCCTTGGGGCATGAAGACCAAATTTTGTATGCATTGGCCCATTATTTAGATGATGGATGTATCCTTTATATCAAAATGAAGACACCATGGAGAACCTCATCTGGCCCCTGCAAGCCCAACATCACTTTAAAGGCCTTGATATCACCCTAGGGCTAGGGTTTTGGTGGTGATGATGGACACTTGGAACATTTTGATGGGAAGAGACATTGCAATGAGGAGGATACCCTTCTCTTAAGGAAATATTTCCTTTGGAGACAAATATCTATCTCCTTCAACCTCAATGACTTTATAAAGTGTCAAAATGTTACCTAAATGAGGGTTGACGTCACCCGTTAGGGTTTCTTATGTGCATTTTAAAAGTTAAATTTAATGTTACTTTGTAAAGGGGAAAAATAAAGGGAGAATCGACCCCTTATTTTGTGGTTTACCCTAATTTATGTGTAAAAACACTTTTTAGGACTCTTGTATAAATAAGGATCATTCACATTTCATTATAACATAGCTCTCCCATTGTGACAAGGATACTTGGCTGAAATTTGTTCCCTCTTTAGGAAATTTGGATATCTCTCTCTTCTACAAATATCTTTTGGTGATTTATCTTGGTATATTGTGGAGCTAAGGTGATAAACACCTCTTGAAGGATTCTTCTCTTTCTTATTGGCGTCAACCTCCCCTGTTGTCCTTTGGGGCTGACTCGACCTCCCGACCTAGGATCATTCAATATCTGAGTCAAAGAAACTCCTTATATTTCTCTTGGAACCGAAAACCTCTATCACAGGCCCTTATTTTCTTGCCATAGGTTATGTGGCACCCGCAGACCATCTCCTTAGTGATTTTAAAATTTAATGCCAACAACTCTATCTCTCTATGATAGGCTTCCGTCTTGGTGTGGCCATGAACTAAAACCGTGGGCCAGCTCCCTTTGCGACCCCATGCTTTGGTACTTTCGTGAGAATCTTACTCCCTTTTCCCGATTCCCAAATTGATGAATTCTTCGAGACCAAATCTACGGTCCACATTCCTCTTGTGATCAATGGCTATGATCAACTCATGAGTTAGGAATTCGCGAGTCCCTTACTCAGGTATTCTCTCCTCAAACTTTATTGAAGGGTTGTTCCTCTTAAATGCATGGATCTCTGCCACGTCCCTTTTGGATCCAATAGTCCAAAATCACTTCACGCCTCATGACTTCGTGAAGATCTTTGTTTTCCCATGGGAAACCTCCCAAAGTTCCTTCTCCTGAATGTATTGACCTTTTGCCACCTATCTCCTCTGATGATAGAAAATTTTCCGACCTTTGGTAATTCACAAAGTCCTTGAATCCCTTGCACACTTAGCGCAAATTTATTTCCTTTTTGAGACTTAGGTTGTTCTCGAATTCCTTCTGCACTCTTTTCATAACTCTA
>JASDQU010103567.1:269297-282438 GCA_032191745.1 Picea mariana | reverse complement strand
CTGATCTTTGTAAGATGGACTTACAACATCCTCGACTCAATACTTGCGCTCAACTAAGATATTCAATGGCTTGTCCGTTTGCCTTCTTGAAGGGTTTACGACATCTCCTTTCCTTTGTCGATGCACTCTTGCAACACCTTGATTCCTCAAAATGTTCAATAAATCTGGGATTCTGTTAAGGTTTCCAACACTTCCAATCATGTTGTTCTTGTGCACGCTCACACTAGATTGATGCCCTCCTAGAAGAGTGTTTTAGAGTGTTCAGTAACTCTGAATTGTGCTTCCTCCCACAGAGTATTTTCTTCCAAGGTACCTAACCACCTTGAAATGTCTCCCCGAGTCTGTGAATTAACCTAGTATGCCCTCCTGGAAATATCTCTTCTGACTCCACTGAGTTCAGACATGCACTCCTTGCTTTGGCTCATAGAGTTTCCTCTCTCTGGTGTGCACTCCTTGCACTTATCCTAGAGAACCAGACTTAACTCAACACACTCACAGATAGAAAATTGTATCCCTATCCCTGTAGACACTTTCTAACATTCATCTACAACTCAAGTGCATGTACATGACATTCATAACACAACATCCATTACACAGAAATTGATAATAGGAAAAATTGTCATTTTCTATTAATGATGGAATGTCAAATTACAATGGTGGATTATGAGATACAACTGAGTCTCGAATCTCTATGTTTCTCCTGGCTAACTCTATCTTAGCTAACCTAAAACACATCTCTCTAACTTTGCTGACTATTATTTTTCATCAAACTCCAACAACCTCTACCAGGCATACAATACAAATATTTATACAAGAAGGGCTCAATGATCTTCCTTCGTAGAATAAACTAGTGGTGTCAAATCACCATTCAAAACACCTGTCTAATGGGAAAATTAGAATGATGGAAATATTGTCCAAATCGGATGCAGATCCCTCCTGCCATCAACCAATTAATGGTGACCTTATCTCCATCTTGTGCGAATGCATAACTTGGCTCTTCCATCTTGTCATCATTAAATGCCTGGATCATGCTTTTGATTCTTGAGGAAAAATGAGAGGGTGACGCCTCTCCCTTTCTTGAATGTGCACCATGCGTGTAAATCAGTTGGTGTGTGCTGATGTGGAGTGATTCTCCTGCATCGTACTCCACGGCTATGAAAATCATGAGCTCCTGTTTATGAGCTTCCCATCATGGCTAAAATCCTTCTGGATACCAAATGTTCTCTTGGAGCTATCTTTCGGCTCCTATGCTTCGTTGTTGTTTCTCCTGCATCTTCTCCGCTGCTCATGTAGGTTCCTTTATGTCCAGCTTCCTTGTGTTGACCGCTTCTTCTGCTGACTCCAACATCAACTTCCTTATATCCTCAACCACCTCGTCTAGCTGATCCATCGACTAGTTCTTCTGTTGTAGACTAGTTCATTGCACTTCTTCCTTTCCTCTGGGTAAATCAATTCGATCTCCAATGTTATCCTCTCCATATCTTGTGGCTTTAACTTACCACTCTATTGCAAAATCCACTTATGTAGTCCCCTCATCATTGGGCTTCTACTCAGATACTACTTTTGACAGAACCACTCCTGTCAATCCTTCGACTGGTCCCATTCCATCTTCCTCCACCTGCAACTCGTGTTGGTGTGTCTCCTCTGGCATGGATATCTTCTGGAAGCTACCTTCTGGTTCTGGATTGTCCAACCACTCCTCTAGTGCATTTAACTCCAATTCCCAATGAGTGAGTAACTCAACTGGGTGCTCCTTTGTTCGGATAGATCTTAGTATCTGCTCCTCCTCCTTCATGACATTCTCATCTTGATTCCCTTCCATTCCACCAACAACATCTATTATATCCTCTCCTCAACCACTTGGAAGGAATATCTCGACTCCTCCAATGATCATAATTGTTCTCTAATCCTTTTCCTCAATGGAGGAAGTTTTTAGCTTCTCATTGTCTTCATTCACATGACCCACAATTCTGTTTGAATCTTCCCTTGAGAGAGATATTCTCTTTGACTCCTCTTCATCCATAAACACCTCCTGATGTGAAATCTTAGTTGATCTCATCTCTTCTCCCTTGTCGACCTGGAAATCTGGGATGTCTCCCTTGCCCACTTTGGAGTTTATGAGATCCATTGATCCCTTCTCCTTTCCCACCTAGCAATCTATGAGATCTTTGTCAGATCTCTTTCCCTCATCAATGAGGTTTTCTTCATTCCTTAGCCACCTTATTAACATCTTTTGCTACCCTTTGGCCAACAACTTCTAAACAATCCATTTAAATGTTCTCTTCAAGGGCCATTCATAACTCCAATGTACCCTTGCCTCCTACTACATCTCGAATGCTAGCTTCTCCATCTAGGCTCGGATTTCACTAAGCTCCTTGTCTATCTCTTCTTTTATTTTATGCGGGAATACTCTCCATTGACCATGCACATAACTGCCAACGGACATCTTGCTTCACCTACAACCCACCTAGATGTTCACCATATGTTGCACACCTTACAATAGTTTCAACACATCATTGCATTATGTCTCCCCCTTTCCTACAGAAATAAATTTTGTATTATCTCTGATATCTCCTTTTCCTACAATCTGTAGACAAACCAAGTTGTGATACCACTTGTGGATTAGACTCCTTATTTCCTTCAGTGCTGACTCGACTTCACGGTCCAGGATCATTCAATATTTGAGTCAAAGCGACTCCTTATATTCCTCTTGAAACCCAAAACCTCTATCATAGGTCCTTTTCTTGGCATAGGTTGTGTGGCAGCCACAGAACCTCTCCTTAGTGCTTTAAAAGTTTCACGCCAACAACGCTAGCTCTCTATGCTAGGATTCCCTCTTTTTGTGACCATGGAATATGACCGTGGGCTAGATGCCTTCGTGACCCCATACTTTGGGACATTCGCGAGATGCTTACTTCCTTTTCCCGATTCCCTAATCGATGAATTCTTAGGGACCAAATGTACGATCCACGTTCCTCTCATGATCAACGACTGTGATCAACTCACAATTTCAGAATTCATGAGTCCCTTCCTCCACTATTCTCTCCTTGACTTTTCTCGAAGGGATCTTCCTATGAAATGCATGGATCTCTACAACATTCCTTCTAGATCCAATGGTTTAGAATCACTTCAGGCCTCATGACTTCACGAATACCTTTGTTTTCCCCTGCAAAACCTCTTGAAGTTCCTACTCCCAAACCCCTCGATCTTCTTCCACCTGTCTCCTTCAATGATGGATGATTATTCGGCCTTCGGGACTTCAAAAATTCATTCTCCACTCTTTGCAGAACTCTGTGCAGACTCTTCTATGACTTTTCTTGGCTTGAAAACCTTCAAAGTTCACCGTTCCTTTGTGAACTTCATCATCCCCTTCTGGAAACTTCTCTCTCTTCCTCTTGACATTTTTAATATGGAATTACAACATCCTTGGCCCACTCCTTATGCTCGGCTAAGCTGTTCAACGGGCTCTCCCTTTTTCGTCCAGAATGGTTTAAGGCATCTCATTTTGTTTGTTGATGCACTCTTGAAAAGTATTCCTTCCTCAAAATGTTTAGTAATTCTAGTGTTATCTTAAGGGTTCCAACACTTCCAAATATGATGTTCTTGTGTGCGCTCACAATAGCTCGATTCCCTCCTGGAAAAGTGTTTCAGAGTGTTCAGTAACTCTGAACTGTGCTTCCTCCCACATAGTCTTTTCTTCGAAGGTACCTAACCACCTTGAAATTTCTCATTGAGTCTGTGAATTAACCTGGTATGTCATCCCAAAAATCTCTCTTATGACTCCACTAAGTTTAGACACCCACTCCTTGCGTCGGCTCACAGAGTTTCCTCTCTTTGTCATGCACTCCTTGCACTTAGCCTAGAGAACCAAACTTAACTCAACACACTCACAGATAGAAAATTGTATCTCTATCCCTACAAATGATTTCTAAAATTCATCTACAACTCAAGTGCATGTAAATGACATTCATAAAACAACATCCATTACACATAAAATGATAACAGGAAAAACTTTCATTTTCTATTAATGATGGAATGTCAAATTACAATGGTGGAGTTCGAGCTACAACTGAGTCTAGGCTCTTTGTGTTTATCCTGGATAACTCTATCTTAGCTAACCTACAACATATCTCTCTAACTTGGCTTACAATGGTTTTTCATCAAACTCTAGCCGCCTCTACCAGGTATACAATACAAATAATTATACAAGAGGGGCTCGATGATCTTCCCTCGCTGGCTAAACTAGTGGTGTCAAATCACCATTCAAAACGCATGTCTAATGTGAAAATTACAATGATGGAAATATGCTCCAAATCAGATGTAGATCCATCCTATTGTCAAACACTTAATGACGACCTTATCTCTTGGTTGTGCGAATGCAAAACTTCGCTCTTCTAGCTTGTTATCATTAAATTCCTGGATCATGATTTTGATTCTCGAGGCAAAATGAGAGGCTGATGCCTCTCCCTTTCTTGAATGTGCACCATGCATGTAAATCGTCTGGCACATGCTGAGGTGGAGTGATGCTCCTGCATCACTTATGGATGGATATGGTTTGGTAAACTAGGGTTTGATCTTGCACCTTGTGGATTTAGTAAGGAAATTTATACATTAATTGGTAATTTGTTCTTGTTCCATGCTATTCTTGTTTGTAACCCTAGGAGGAGTATAAGTGAAT
Source organism: Picea mariana (assembly GCA_032191745.1). NCBI lineage: Eukaryota > Viridiplantae > Streptophyta > Pinopsida > Pinales > Pinaceae > Picea > Picea mariana. Next base: position 277,760 of record JASDQU010103567.1, on the reverse strand, counting down.
ACACCCTCCACCAATTTTCATCTCATTTTTTGCTTGATAAGTTATTTTTGGTAAGGTTTCTAGGAGGAGTACAAGGGTGTACACCCTCCTAGATTTACCTTAGCTTAATTCACATTCCCTATGGAGTAAGAGGGATTAAACCACTCAGGATATTGTGGGTTTAAATATCAAATCCAATACTCCATTTAACCAATATATTAAAGGACATAATATGAAATTTTCGTTGGATAAATAGATTTTTTGCATCGGGTAACTTGATTTACAATATTTTCAAATTGTTTGAAGTGGAACCAATTCTATGATCTACTAACTTGCTTGATACACTAGGGCATCCTCTTTGTCCAATGATATCTTATTTATTTTATAATATTAAATCTATATACATTAAGGATGCAACAAATTTCTCTTAGACTTTTATTTTTTCTCTCTTTTGAATCGTCAAAATTTGCTAGAAAGGTTCCATAATAAACTACTAGTCATCATGCATATTTTGGGTGGTTTACTTGTAAGTTTTGGTGATTGGAAATTTTTGTTGTAGAAATATTTTTCTATAGGAATAATTCTGTTATAATATCTCTAAAATAACATCTTTGGAAATCCATATATTGTTTCTAAAGTCTTTCTCTATATTACTTGAGTTATACTAGCCATTACTAGCTTAACTCTTGCATCTTTAACTAAACTTTTAGTGACTTATTTAGCAACTTTGATTATCATTTACTTTCTTATTTGTAAAAAACTTTACTGTTGTTGTATAGGACATAAATATTCACTTGATTTTACATTGTATATCTTGGATTTTATATTTATCTTTTTTTGTGTCTCGGGCAGGTACAACTATCTTTCGCAAGTACTCAAGCACTTGGAAACCATTGAATGTATCCAAGACTCATTCCCAAGCTAGTTTACTCTTAGTAGTTTGACCTATATGTGCATCATCTTCCATAACCTGACTTTCCATCTCATTTCCCTCTAGGTTCACCCATGATTCCCCCTTGTGTAGGATTTCTCCTTCACTAAAGTGAGGGGAGGGTTTAGCTAAGGTCGCAATGGGTAGACTATCCACAGTTCTTTCTGCCTTGTGAATTGGGTTAGGATTTTTCAAACCTACAATTTTTGCGATAACAGGCCCAACATAGCTTGGAAGAATAAGTTTCTCATCCATCAACAATGTTTCTAGGAGATTGGATATGTGCGCCACTCCTTTTTCTAGGATGATGCATGGAAGAAACAACCTCCTTTTTTATATCACAATGAATTACAAACTCTAAGAAAAATTATGATAACCAGAGACAAAAAATGGCTCCACAAACATTGGCTTCCTCTGCATCCAAAAGATAAAATGAACACTTGGCTCCCCCATGATCAATTTCACAATCTTCAACCAGAGCTCAACTTTGACAAATTTTGGCAGTAAATATCAAGCAGGAAAATTCGAATCCACAACAGGTCGAAAAAACTTTGATAGGGTTATCATCTAGCATGTTACTTCAAACTTCAGGAAGCCTACCATTCAACAATAGGGAATTAGGAACAAACCTATTAGGATCACTGGGAGAGAATTTGGAACAAAAACATGTGGCCAAAAATCTTATTCTTCTTATGGATTTTATCCCATGGCACAATCCTCACCTCAGAATAAATTTCTCATTGAGGCTTTCTCAACCCTCCCTTTTTCCTACTCTATCATCAAGTAGGGGAATCCATGGTACATCTCCTCAATTCATCTCTCATATCCTCCTCCTTATGGTATCAATGAGCCATAACCTTTTTCACCTATGATCACAATAAACAAATCTTATTTTCCACCATTGGAAAATGGATAACTTTCACTTTCTCTAACCCTATCCTAAATCAACGTTTCAAAACTCCTTGGATTCTTTCTCTAGGAAATATGGAAGAACCATAATCGTAAAATATTTAAATATTTGCATATGGATATTGATATGTTAGGGATAAATATTAAAAGTAGAATCTTCTAAACAAAACTCAAATCTCAATGGTTAGTACAATACTGAGACTATACATCCCAAGCGAAATGCATCTTAAATGACCTTGATTTATACCCCCCCTCGTCTTCCTATTGTTGTCAATGCATAGCCCCTCACATCATCCCTTTTGATATATGGTATCCCCCTCCTGTTGGATTCCTTAAACTCAACTTTTATGGATCTTCCAAGGGTAATATTGGCCTTGTAGGTATGGGGAGAATCTTCCATAATAATAATGGTCATCTACTCTAGCTCTTCATAGATTATATAGGTTTTTATAACAAAAACATGGGATAATTACATACCCTGGAAAAAGGTATCAACATTTGTAACATCCCTCTATTGCGCGCATTGAGCGGACTTATTCTTTGAGGACAATTACGTGCAAGTGATCCGGTTCTTCATACGATTGATTGATTTGATTATGATTATGAGATATTGTCGATTTGATCTTATGTCATTTTTGTTGTATTTACATTGACATGTGCTATTTACTGGGTTCTCCTAAGTGTGTAGGCCTCTGTACATTGAGGATGTTGAGGCATCGATGAAACCCCTTGGACTCTAGATCGATTTTGGGAGTGGATTCTTAGGGTTTGAATGTTGTTGATTTGACATATGTACATATGATTAGATAATATGATGTTGATTTTAATTGCTGACATGATTCGTTGATGGATGAAGGATGACGATAGATTTCTGACTAGACTGACATTTGGAGTAAATGGGTCATGCACGATAACTAGAGACATTGAGGGAGAGGTGTTGTAGCAACCCTTCCACAACCGAATAGCACTCGCGCCATGGATTGAGCTGTAGGTTAACAATTACCTAGTTCAATAAGACCGATAATGTCATGAGGATAGAATGTGACAGTATCTCCCGATGATTCTAAGGGGAGTGCAATAAGGTAGGGTCCTTATTCTTTAGAGGCCCTTAGTCTCCCATATAATCAACTGATGGAGTATTGACTCCGAGGGTTTGACGTCTACCAAAATAAGTCAAGAGGAGAGTTCCACCCTTGGAGCATGTAGTGCATCTTAAAGGGCATGTCACACAAAGAAAAACCAAGAGGAGAGTGGAACCCTTGGAGCATGTAGTGCATCTTGAAGGGAATGTCGTGTAAAGAAAATGGTGCCCCCCTTGGAGAACGTATTGCATCCTAAAGGGCATGTCATGATTTTAACTATGATAAGTTAATGAACCTAGTGCCTATAAAACTATGCCTCCTTATGACCAGTTCGACCTTAAAATAAATGATGGTATGTGTTATCACATGAACTTGTTAGGGTCTTGTGGGTTCATGGTTTCTACCTAAGTCTGTAATTTTTCCTTGTCTCTATCCTTTTCGAATCAAAAAGTCTTAAGTTTTTCCCCTTTCAACGTGTAAAGTTGTCTTCTATGTGCCCTTGTTCATTTGTGCACCCTATTTTCCCTTAATGTCCTACCCTAAAGGAGTCTCATCCCCAAGGCCTTTTGTTTTCCCCAAAGGATGAACAATCGTCTCCTTTTTCGGTCAATGGTCTCCCTGTTTTCCCACAACCAGTCATCAAAATTATTGATTGTGCAGGCTGCAACCATGGACAGAAAGGGCAACATTCAAAGAAGACCATTTTGAGCTTAAAAGCAACAGGAAATTTTAATCTTTCAACAAGGGTGATTCCAGGAGCAGTTCAAATCAACAGCTCACGAGCATTCAGAAGTTCAAAGTCGCACGAAGTATAGTTCGAGAGAATAAGGTCCAAAGAAGAGAATCCCAGAATCCCAGAGGGAGCATGAGTCGTTGATGTCAATGGGGATAGGTGAAATCCAATCCAAGTGTTTAGGGAAATTAACTTTGGGATTTTCAAAGTGATAAATGTATGAAAGTCCTGAAGGGCCAAAGCCTAAACTCCTGAAATAATCTAAGCCATCAAAAACTGAGGACACATGGAGGTAGATCTCTTTCTTCAGAGTTCAGTGCTCCGAATAATTTTGGGAGTTAAACATTTCAAAGGACTGAAGCCCAAAGTTCAAAATTTCCCAAAGTGAATTTGGACCATCCATCGATGGGGCCATGCGTCAGTGGATATATGACTTCGGATAAAAGAAAATGAAGGTAGAGGAAGTTTGAGTTTCGTTTCTCCCGGAGCCCAAAGACCCATAGTGGATCTCACCTATCCATTCAATAAGACAGACACCATCAAATCCATGGCTCCATAGTTTTGATTCTCCCAAATCCCAGAGACCCAGAGTGGATCTTGGTCATCCAATTCAAAGAGCCACGTGTCGCCAGATCCGTAGCTCTGGGTAAAATAAAAACATGTAAACATGAGCTAGCCCCTGAGCCCAGGAGAGCCAAATGCATGTTGACTATCAACACAGATAGGTGGTACCCTTATGGTTTTGACACATGGCACTCTTTTCAAGTATTCTCAGACATGCCTCCAACCTGTTTTCAAGTGACACATGTTACCTCTTTGTCCACGACAGATCAGCATGGTGACATCTAGACTCCACGTAAGATAATCCTTTGTGAGGTGTTATTGTTTAGTGCCAAAAGTAGCACCCCACCCCAAAGCACACTTTTGGAAGATCCTGAAGTTGGTGGCTGAGTAAGCTTGATGGTGGCACCAAATCTAGTAGGGACACAGACTATTGTAGGGACACAACATGCTCGGGTGATATTTTTCTTGAGCGGTCCCGTAGTGGAAACCATGGTATGGTGAAAAATACGATGTGGATAGATGTGATGGATTGTGGGCCTAAAAGAAATCTGAACCCAAAACCTCTGAGTGGACCCAAAATTACATGTTTATATGGAATCCTATATGAGAGTAGGAAGTGATCGCGCCCCTAAGCATTAAGTTGCATTTAATCTCCAAGAAAAAGTAGTTAATGGAAGGTAGGTTTGGTGGTTGAAACCTTGGTTCACCCCATAAATGGAAGGCATGGAAGGCCCGACCATGGGGAATGAACCATCAACCTATGATACCCCTAAGAGAATATTTCCTTGCAGACCCATGGTGATCAGAGCTTACGTTTGATAAAGGGGCACATGTTCAGTCTAAAAGAAGAAGTTGTTGATGCAAAGATTTGATTGTAGTAATTAGATCACACTCCTGATAGTCAGTGATTGTTCTAAGTATAAATATATAGTTTTTATATTTTTTTATGGTTGTCAATTGGTTGAGCACGACTCCCTATTTTGTAATGTTTTGATGCCAAAAATGTTCTCCATTTATGTATCATATTTGAGACTTTCACATTAATAGAAGTCAGTCATAGCAGTTTTGTCCACCTTTCTCATTAATTCTTCCCTCCGCTCATAGTTAACTCAATTCACTAACTGAATTTATTTGTGGCCTTCACTTCCCTGTAAATTTATTGTCCATATCAGTGTTGAACATCATTCATATACTGAGTTTTGTCCATTGAACACCACTCATATAAGCCAAACATCCACCAAAAACTACGATGGGTACTGGGCTCATCCTCCTACAATTTGAGGGTGAAGTCTAGTGCTATCATTCATGTCATTGTCGTAAGGGAACGAATTGAAGACATTTCCCTAGGCAAGAATGACAAAGAAATTTTTATTCTAAAGGTGCATCATAAATGAGTACCTTGAATATTGCAACTTGCACCTGGCGACTCCATTGTTTCATTTGTGGCTCCCCAAAGTAGACAGACTAGGTCCACTCTGCAACTTCCTCTAGCGACACTTGAAGCTGACCCAGAAAAAATTATCAAAAAAGGAAAGACCTCTAAATAAAGTACCTCAACTGATCTACTAGGTGATTCTGGTAATTTACATAATCCTTCTTTAAAAACTCCATTAACTGCTTCTAGTTCTCCTATTCTACCATCTATTGGAGTTTCAAGAATTTTAAATTTTGGGAGTCTTCCTATTGATTATTCCCCACCTAGCCTTGCTTTACAAGGAGAAAACTTTGACACCCCTATTTCCCCTGAAGTCGTACAATGGTTTAGAACCATAACCTTGGGAGACTTTCCCACTCTGGTGTTTACTACTCCTCCTCCTATTAAAATTAAACCATTTAAAAAAGGATAAACCTTTGTTCCCTTGAGCCCTATAGCCTTTTTCCCCAATACCCAGTCATTTCTTTTTCCTCCCAGGAGATCAGTCCTAGTCTATCCAAAATCCATATCCTCCTTGTTCTCATCTAGTTCACATCCCAATGGCAGGTGCTAATGCGCCTAGAGACAGGATGGATGACATAGTGGATGCCATATACACCCCTCTTGTCCTACCTCATCCTTTGAATAATCTCCCAGCTGAGGGCTACCTTAAGGATTTTCCCAAGTTCACAGGGGAGGAAAGCATAACTAATGAGGAACACCTTGAATCCTTTTACAGTTTTTCATATAATCATGACATCTCGAATTAGGATGTATGGATGAGATGTTTTGTCCATAGCCTTAATGGTGAGGCTAGGAAATGGTTAGGGGCTTGGCACCTGGATTTACTGATGGGGTTCGATCCCTGGATGATACATTTTTAAGACATTGGGGGGGTTAATTTTTATTTATTTATTATATTATATAGTTTTGGGAACTTAAGAGGAAAGAAGGGGAGTCTGTTTCATATTTCTCAAAAAGATTCAATAGGATGTATGGAAAGATTCCCCTTGAAATAAAACCTACTGATACCTCGACCATGGTTACCTATGCTAGTGCTTTTGACCCCCAATTTTTCCTCCTTTTGAGAGAGAGAAGCGCCACCTTGTTGGTCCACATGAAAGATGCAACCCTTGAAGTAGAATCTAATCCACTGGCATTAGACAAACTCATGAGAAAATCTGATAGAGATAGGAGAAGAGGTAAATCTAAATTTATAACCTGTGATTCCTTTGCTTCTCACACCCCAGAAGATGAAAGAGCCAAGATGATAAAATCACTTTCTGTTGAGGTGGAAAGGTTGAATTTGGAAGAAAAGGAGAGCTATAGGTATCCCAAAAATGTTGATTATAGGGGTATCTTCAAAAGACCAAACAATGCCCCCCAAATCATCCAAAGAGATCAAAGAAACAAAGATAGAGATGATCAGAAAATTCAAGATCCTCTCGAAAACAACCTTGTTATTGACGAAGAAGGAGAGGAAGAAGAGATTGATCCTGAAATTCATTGTATTAGGGACACCTCCTCATTTCCTCATTTAACCCAAGCTACATATGAGGAGTCTCTCATGGATAGTCAATTAAATTAATTGAGTAAAGGGGAAAATGCTAGCAATCATCCAAATAAATATAATCTGAGGTCAAAAAATAAAGAGGGGAAGCTTGATATTTTTGAACAACCTATTGGAACTAAGAATCCTGATAAAGAGGTGGAAGACAACAGTAAAGAAAAGAAGGTGAAATACCCCCCATAAGTGGTCAAATTCCTTATTCCACAAGTGAAGGAGATTTTGAAGCCTCCCTCCTCATATATCTTAGAGAAGGAGTTTCAAAATATTAGTATTCCCATACCTCTTTCGGGGTTGATCGAGTTTCAGGACTTCAGAAGGTGCCTTTCCAAAGTGTGGCAGCTTGAACCTTCTTCTCATCCCAGAGACTCAGTCAACCTTCAAGATGAAAAGACAACTATTATACTAGGCCCTTTGGTAGAGGATAGAGATTATTCCTCATCTCCCTCTTATACATCATTGAACATCCATGATAAGGTATTGAACAATTTCTTGATGGATTCAGGAGCATATCACAATCTTATGCCTAAAATTGTCATGGATGATTTTGTTGGATCATGTTGTCATTGATGCCAATGATTTGATTGATTGATGTCAAGTTATTGATTGATGTCAAAGGATTGATTGATTGATGATTTATGTAATATAATATGTATTGTCCTTGATGATAATGCATAGATGAAGATGGATCAATGAGTTGTCATTGATACATGCTGAAGATGGATCGATGTGGTTCCATTGGTATATGATGCATTGTTGGAAAAATGTATAGATGACTCATTATTGTCTTATCATGATTGATAAGGTGCACAAATGGATGAACTCCAAAGTAGTCCCCTTATGGTGAAAGCCCTCACAAGAAGATGCTTTGCGGATTGTGTTATCCTAGAAGAATGGTTGGAGGACCCATGGTTTCATTATTGTCTTATCATGATTGATAAGGTGTACAAACGGATGAAATCCAAAGTGGTCCCCTTATGGTTAAAGCCCTCATGGGAAGATGCTTTACAGATCGAGTTATCCTAGAAGAAAGGTTGGAGGACCCATTCTTGTATGAGGAATAACAAGATGAAGATCAAGGAAATTGTTGGTGAAACTATCCTAGATGGATAGTGCTTGTCATTCCATTTCTGGTGGTATGTGAATGTCACATAACTCCTCATGGTTTGAGAGTTATGGCCTTACGAAGATGAAGGACCCCCACATGAAGGCTTGAAGCCCCCAAGGTCAAAGAAGTCAAAGTGACCTAAAAGAAGAAATGATAAAATAAGGTGACAAAATCAA
>JASDQU010103567.1:244176-260398 GCA_032191745.1 Picea mariana | reverse complement strand
AAACTAGCAGTCGTCATCACACGTCTAGGGGAGCGTGACTTCACACAACCCTCCCACGACTCTAGGTTTCGGAGGATAAATGGTGGGAAATACCTCCACCCCTCCTCATAGAACTAGGGCCAACACCCTATATCGAACCATATTGTGCAACTACTGTTCTTAGAGTCATGTCATCAAACATCCACTCTGGGTAAGTTGTGCATCCTGTCAAAACCACACTTACCATAGATCATAGTAATATTTCGAATCATAAATTAAAGAGTAAGTACAACTTATAGCATACAATATCTTCTTGATGTCTACGACATCCTAGTTACCTCGATACTATAGTCATTTGGCTATCACATAGCTCATCATCCTGTAGGTTAGTTCACCAATAACACATATTGATGCATATACATCACAAATTTATATAAGAATCCATATTTGCATTGACGCTCACTTAAGAAATGTATTCCTATTTACATCATGCATTGCATCTATTATACATTCACATCAAAACTTGAATTGGTATACATGTACCGAACTTACCCATTTTAATTTTCATGTTTAAATAATCAAATAACTATCTTTGTCATGAGCATATATCATGTAACATACAAATAGGTCTAGAGGTACACATCTCAATGTCTAACTAAGTCTAACTGACTCCAAACAAATGCTAAATTTTGAATTATTAAGATTAGTAAACAACAATGTTCTAATTACCTAAGGTCAAAATATGGGGCGTTACACCTGTGCATGACTGCCAACGGACATATTGCTTCACCTGCAACCCACCTAGCTATTCACAATATGTTGCACACCTTACAACAATTTCAACACATCATTGCATTATGTCTCCCCCTTTCCTACATAAATAAATTTTGTATTATCTCTGATATCTCCCTTGCCTACAATCTATAGACAAACCAAGCTTTGATACCACTTCTGGCATAGACTCCTTCTGTCCTTCAGGGTTGACTTGACTTCCTTGTCCAGGACTGTTCAATATCTGAGTCGAAGTGACTCCTTATATTCCTCTTGAAACCCAAAACCTCTATCATAGGTCCTTCTTTTCTTGGCGTAGGTTGTGTGGCACCCGCAGAACCTCTCCTTAGTGCTTTAAAAGTTTCACGCCAACAACTCTAGCTCTCTATGCTAGGATTCCCTCTTTGTGTGACCACAGAATATGACCGTGGGCTAGCTACCTTCGTGACCCCATACTTTGGGACATTCACGAGATGCTTACTCCCTTTTCCTGATTCCCTAATCGACGAATTCTTCAGGACCAAATGTACGGTCCACATTCCTCTTGCAATCAACGACTGTGATCAAGTCACAATTTCAGAATTCACAAGTCCCTTCCTCCACTATTCTCTCCTTGACTTTTCTCGAAGGGATCTTCCTATGAAATATGTGGATCTCTGCCACATCCATTCTAGATCCAATGGTTCATAATCACTTCATGCCTCACAACTTCGCAAATACCTTTGTTTTCCCCTGGAAAACCTCCTGAAGTTCCTACTCCCAAACCTCTCGATCTTCTTCCACCTGTCTCGTCCAATGATGGATGATTATTCAGCCTTCAGGACTTCAAAAATTCATTCTCCACTCTTTGCAGAACTCTGTGCAAACTCTTCTATGACTTTTCTTGGCTTGAAAACCTTCAAAGTTCACGGTTCCTTTGTGAACTTCATCATGCCCTTCTGGAAACTTCTCTCTCTTCCTCCTAACATTTTCAATATGGAATTACAACATCCTTGACGCATTCCTTGCACTCGGCTAAGGTATTCAAAGGCCTCTCCCTTTTCCTTCCTGAATGGTTTAAGTCATCTCATTTTGTTTGTCAATGCACTCTTGAAAAGCATTCCTTCCTCAAAATGTTTAGTAATTCTAGTATTATCTTAAGGGTTCCAACACTTCCAACTATGTTATTCTTGTGTGCACTCACAATAGCTTGATTCCCTCCTGGTAGAGTGTTTCAGAGTGTTCAGTAACTCTAAACTGTGATTCCTCCCACATAGTCTTTTCTTCGAAGGTACCTAACCACCTTGAAATTTCTCATTGAGTCTGTGAATTAACCTGGTATGTCGCCCCAACAATCTCTCTTATGACTCCACTAAGTTCAGACACCCACTCCTTGCGTCAGCTCACAGAGTTTCCTCTCTTTTTCATGCACTCCTTGCACTTAGCTTAGAGAACCAAAGTTAACTCAACACACTCATAGATAGAAAATTGTATCTCTATCCCTACAAATGATTTCTAACATTCATCTACAACTCAAGTGCATGTAAATAACATTCATAACACAACATCCATTACACATAAACTGATAACTGGAAAAACTTTCATTTTCTATTAATGATGGAATGTCAAATTACAATGGTGTAGTTCAAGCTACAACTGAGTCTTGGCTCTTTCTGTTTATCCTAGATAACTCTATCTTAGCTAACCTACAACATATCTCTCTAACTTGGCTTACAATGTTTTTTCATCAAACTCCAGCCGCCTCTACCAGGCTTACAATACAAATAATTATACAAGAGGGGCTCGATGATCTTCCCTCGCTAGCTAAACTAGTGGTGTCAAATCACCATTCAAAACACATGTCTAATGTAAAAATTACAATGATGGAAATATGCTCCAAATTAGATGTATATCCATCCTATTGTCAAACACTTAATGGTGACCTTATCTCCTACTTGTGCGAATGCAAAACTTCGCTCTTCTAGATTGTTATCATTAAATTTCTGGATCATTATTTTGATTCTTGAGGAAAAATGAGAGGGCGACGCCTCTCCCTTTCTTGAATGTGCACCATGCATGTAAATCCTCTGGCACATGCTGAGGTGGAGTGATGCTCCTGGATCACTTATGGATGGATATGGTTTGGTAAACTAGGGTTTGATATTGCACCTTGTGGAATTAGTAAGGAAATTTATACATTAATTGGTAATTTGTTCTTGTTCCATGCTATTCTTGTTTGTAACCCTAGGAGGAGTATAAGTGAATACACCCTCCACCAATTTTCATCTCATTTTTTGGTTGATAAGTTATTTTTGGTAAGGTTTCTAGGAGGAGTACAAGGGTGTACACCCTCATAGATTTACCTTAGCTTAATTCACATTCCCTATGGAGTAAGAGGGATTAAACCCCTCAGGATATTGTGGGTTTAAATATCACATCCAATACTCCATTTAACCAATATATTAAAGAAAATAATATGAAATTTTCATTGGATAAATACATTTTTTGCATGGGATAACTTGATTTACAATATTTTCAAATTCTTTGAAGTGGAACCAATTCTATGATCTACTAACTTGCTTGATACACTAGGGAATCCTCTTTGCCCAATGATATATTATTTATTTTATAACATTAAATCTATATACATTAAGGATGCAACAAATTTCTCTTAGACTTTTATTTTTTCTCTCTTTTCAATCGTCAGAATTTGCTAGAAAGGTTCCATAATAAACTACTAGTCATCGTGCATATTTTGGGTGGTTTATTTGTAAGTTTTGGTGATTGGAATTTTCTGTTGTAGAAATATTTTTATATAGGAATAATTCTATTATAATATCTCTGAAATAACATCTTTGGAAATCCCTATATTGTTTCTAAAGTCTTTCTCTATATTACTTGAGTTATACTAGCCATTACTAGCTTAACTCTTGCATCTTTAACTAAACTTTTAGTGACTTATTTAGCAACTTTGATTATCATTTACTTGCTTATTTTAAAAAAAAATTACTGTTGTTGTGTAGGACATAAATATTCACTTGATTTTACATTGTATATCTTGGATTTTATATCTATCTTTTTTTGTGTCTCGGGTAAGTACAACTATCTATCCCAAGTACTCAAGCACTTGGAAACCATTGAATGTATCCAAGATTCATTACCAAGCTAGTTTACTCTTAGTAGTTTGACCTATATGTGCATCATCTTCCATAACCTGAATTTCCATCTCATTTCCCCTTAGGTTCACCCATGATTCCCCCTTGTGTAGGATTTCTCCTTCACTAAAGTGAGGGGAGGGTTTAGCTAAGGTCGCAATGGGTAGACTATCCCAYAGTTCTTTCTRCCYTGTGAATTGGGTTAGGATTTTTCMAACCTACAATTTKTGCGATAACAKGCCCAACATAGCTTGGAAGAATAAGTTTCTCATCCATCAACAATGTTTCTAGGAGATTGGATATGTGCGCCACTCCTTTTTCTAGGATGATGCATGGAAGAAACAACCTCCTCTTTGATATCACAATGAATTAGTTCTTTCTGCCTTGTGAATTGGGTTAGGATTTTTCCAACCTACAATTTGTGCGATAACAGGCCCAACATAGCTTGGAAGAATAAGTTTCTCATCCATCAAAAATGTTTCTAGGAGATTGGATATGTGTGCCACTCCTTTTTCTAGGATGATGCATGGAAGAAACAACCTCCTCTTTGATATCATAATGAATTACAAACTCTAAGAAAAATTATGATAACCAGAGAAAAAAAATGTCTCCACCAACATTGGCTTCCTCCTCATCCAAAAGATAAAATGAACAATTGGCTCCCCTAGGATCAATTGTAAAATCTTCAACCAAAGCTCAACTTTGACAAATTTTGGCAGTAAATATCAAGCAGGAAAATTCGAATCCACAATAGGTCGAAAAAACTTTGATAGGGTTATCATCTAGCATGTTACTTCAAACTTCAGGAAGCCTACCATTCAACACTAGGGAATTAGGAAAAAAACTATTAGGATCACTAGGAGAGAATTTGTAACAAAAACATGTGGCCAAAAGTCTTATTCTTCTTGTGGCTTTTATCTCATGGCACAATCCTCACCTCAGAATAAATTTCTCATTGAGACTTTCTCAACCCTCCCTTTTCCCACTCTATCATCAAGTAGGGGAATCCATGGAGCATCTCCTCAATTCATATCTCATATCCTCCTCCTTATGGTATCAATGAGCCATCACCTTTTTCACCTATGATCACAATAAACAAATCTTATTTTCCACCATAGGAAAATGGATAACTTTCACTTTCTCTAACCCTATCCTAAATCAACGTTTCAAAACTCCTTGGATTCTTTCTCTAGGAAATATGGAAGGACCATAATCGTAAAATATTTAAATATTTGCATATGGATATTGATATGTTAGGGATAAATATTAAAAGTAGAATCTTCTAAACAAAACTCAAATCTCAATGGTCAGTACAATACTGCGACTATACATCCCAAGTGAAATGCATCTTAAATGACCTTGATTTATACCCCCCCTCATCTTCCTGTTGTTGTCAATGCATAGCCCCTCACATCATCCCTTTTGATATATGGTATCCCCCTCCTATTGGATTCCTTAAACTCAAATTTTATGGATCTTCCAAGGGTAATATTGGCCTTGTAGGTATGGGGGGAATCTTACATAATAATAATGGTCATCTACTATAGCTCTTCATAGATTATGTAGGTTTTTATAACAAAACCATGGGAGAATTACATACCCTAGAAAAAGGTATCAACATTTTTAACATCCCTCTATTGCGCACATTGAGCAGACTTATTCTTTGTGGACAATTACGTGCAAGTGATCCGGTTCTTCATACGATTGATTGATTTGATTATGATTATGAGATATTGCCGATTTGATCTTATGTTGTTTTTGTTGTATTTACATTGACATGTGCTATTTACTGGGTTCTCCTGAGTGTGTAGGACTCTATACATTGAGGATGTTGAGGCATCGATGAAACCCCTTGGACTCTGGATCGAGTTTGGGAGTGGATTCTTAGGGTTTGAATGTTGTTGATTTGACATATGTACATATGATTAGATAATATAATGTTGTTTGTTATTGCTGACATGATTCGTTGATGGATGAAGGCTGAGGATATATTTCTGACTAGACTCACATTTGGATTAAATGGGTCATGCACGATAACTAGAGACATTGAGGGAGAGGTGTTGTAGCAACCATGCCATAGCCGAATAACACTCCCGACATGGCTTGAACTATAGGTTAATGATTACCTAGTTCAATAAGACTGACGATGTCATGAGGGTAGATTGTGACAGTATCTCACGATGATTTTAAGGGGAGTGAAATAGGGTAGGGTTCTTATTCTTTAGAGGCCCTTAGTCTCCCATATGATCAACTGATGGAGTATTGACTCCGATGGTTTGACATCTACCAAAATCAGTCAAGAGGAGAGTGGCACCCTTGGAGCATGTAGTGCGTCTTGAAGGGCATGTCGCACAAAGAAAAACCAAGAGGAGAGTGGAACCCTTGGAGCACGTAGTGCATCTTGAAGGGAATGTTGTGTAAAGAAAATGGTTTCCCCCTTGGAGCATGTATTGCATCCTAAAGGGCATGTCATGATTTTAACTATGATAAGTTAATGAACCTAGTGCCTATTAAACTATGCCTCCTTATGACCAGTTTGACCTTAAAATAAATGATGGTGTGTGTTATCACATGAACTTGTCAGGGTATTGTGGGTTCATGGTTTCTACCTAAGTCTATAATTTTTCCCTGTCTCTATCCTTTTTGAATCGAAAAGTCTTAAGTTTGTCCCCTTTCAGCATGTAAAGTTGTCTTCTATGTGCCCTTGTTCATTTGTACACCCTATTTTCCCTTAATGTCCTACCTGAAAGGAGTCTCGTCCCCAAGGCCTTTTGTTTTCCCCATAGGATGAACAATCATCTCCTTTTTGGGTCAATGGTCTCCTTGTTTTCCCATCCCACAACCAATCATCCAAATTCTTGATTGTGCAGGCCGCAACCATGGACAGAAAGGGAAACATTCAAAGCAGACCATTTCGAGCTTAAAAGCAATAGGCAATTTTAATCTTTCAACAAGGGTGATTCCAGGAGCAGTTCAAATCAGTGGCTCACAAGCATTCAGAAGTTCAAAGTTGCATGAAGTATAGTGCCAGAGAATAAGGTCCAAAGAAGGGAAGCCTAGAGGGAGCATGAGTTGTTGATGTCAAGGGGGATAGGTGAAATCTGAGACAAGTGTTCAAGGAAATTAACTTTGGTATTTTCAAAGTGATAAATGTGTGAAAGTCTTGAAGGGCCAAAGCCTAAAATCCTGACATAATCTAAGCCATCAAAAACTGAGGACACATGGAGGCATATCCCTTGCTTCAGAGTTCTATGCTCTGAATAATTTTGGGAGTTAAACGTTTCAAAGGACCGAAGCCCAAAGTTCAAAATTGCCCAATGTGAATTTGGACAATCCATCGACGAGGCCACGCGTTAGTGGATATATGACTTTAGGTAAAAGAAAATGAAGGTAGAGGAGGTTTGAGTTTTGTTTCTCCCAAATCCCAAAGACCCATAGTGTATCTCACCTATCCATTCAAGAAGAGACGCACCATCAAATCCATGGCTCCATAGTTTTGATTCTCCCAAATCCCAGAGACCCAGAGTGGATCTTGGTCATCCAATTCAAAGAGACTGTGTCACCAGATCCGTAGCTCTGGGTAAAAGAAAAACATGTAAACATGAGCTAGCCCCCGAGCCTGGGAGACCCAAATGCATGTTGACTATTAGCATAGATAGGTGGTACCCTTGTGGTTTTGACACGTGGAACTCTTTTCAAGTATTCTCAGACATGCCTCCAGCCTATTTTCAAGTGACACATGTTACCTCTTTGTCCATGACACATCAGCATGGTGACATATAGACTCCACGTAAGATCATCCTCCGTGAGGTGTTATTGTTTAGTGCCAAAAGTAGCACCCCACCCCAAAGCACACTTTTGTAAGATCCTAAAGTTGGTGGCCAAGTAAGCTTGATGGTGGCACAAAATCTAGTCATTGCACCCATATCTCATATCGTGATGAGATCAGTGGCCATAGTCTATTGCAGGGACACAACATGCTCGGGTGATATTTTTCTTGAGTGGTCCCGTAGTGGAAACCATGGTATGGTGAAAAATACTATGTGGATAGATGTGATGGATTGCGGGCCGAAAAGAAGTCTGAACCCAAACCACCTTTGAGTCGCCCCAAAATTACATGTTTATATGGAATCCTATATGAGAGCATGAAGTGTTTGTGCCCCTGAGAGTTAAGTTGCGTTCAATATCCAAGAAAAAGCAGTTAATGGAAGGTTGGTTTGGTGGTTGAAACCTCAATTCACCCCATAAATGGAAGGCATGGAAGGCCTGACCATGGGGAATGAACCATCAACCTATGATACCCCTAGGAGCATATTTCCTTGCAGACCCATGGTGATCAGAGCTTGCGTTTGATAAAGGGGCACATGTTCAGTCTAAAAGAAGAAGTTGTTGATGCAAAGATTTGATTGTAGTAATTAGATCACACTCCCAATAGTCGGGGACTGTTCTAAGTATAAATATATAGTTTTTATATTTTTTTATGGTTGTCAATTGGTTGAGCACAACTCCCTATTTTGTAATGCTTTGATGCCATAAATATTCTCTAGTTATGTATCACATTTTAGACTTTCACATTAATAGAAGTCAGTCATAGCAGTTTTGTCCACCTTTCTCATTAAGTCTTCCCTCCGCTCACACTTAACTCAATTCACTAACTGAATTTAGTTGTGGCCCTCACTTCCCTGTACATTTCTTGTCCATATCAGTGTTGAACATCATTCATATATTGAGTTCTGTCCATTGAAATCCACTCATATAAACCAAACATCCACCAAAAACTATGATGGGTACTGGGCTCATCCTCCTACAATCTAAGGGTGAAGTCTAGCGCTAACATTCATTTCATCATTGTTGGGGAACGAATTGAAGACATTTCCCAAGGCAAGAACAACAAAGAAATTTTTATTCTGAAGATGTATCATAAATGAGTACCTTGAAGATTGCAACTTGCACCTGGAGACTCCATTGTTTCAGTTGTGGCTCCCAAAAGTAGACAGATGAGGTCCACTCTGAAACTTCCTCTAGCGACACTTGAAGCTGACCCAGAGAAAATTATCAAAAAAGGAAATACCTCTAAAGAAAGTACCTCAACTGCTCTACTAGGCGATTCTGGTAATTTACATAATCCTTCTTTAAAAATTCCATTAACTGCTTCTATTTCTCCTATGCTACCCTCTGTTGGAGTTTCAAGAATTTTAAATTTTGGGAGCCTTCCTATTGATTATTCCCCACCTAGCCTTTCTTTACAAGGATAAAGCTTCGACATCCCTATTTCCCCTGAAATCGTACAATGGTTTAGACCCATAAACTTGGGAGACTTTCCCACTCCGATGCTTACTACCCCTCCTCCTATTAAAATTGCACCATTTACAAAAGGATAAACCTTTGTTCCCTTGAGCCCCATAGCCTTTTCCCCCAATACCCAGTCATTTCCTTTTCCTCCCAAGAGATCATTCCTAGTCTCGCCTGTCCAAAATCCATATCCTCCTTGTTCTCATCCAGTTCACATCCTAATGGCAAGTGCTAATATGCCTAGAGATAGGATAGATGACATAGTGGATGCCATATACACCCCTCTCGTCCTACCACATCCTTTTAATAATCTCCCAGCTGAGGGCTACCTTAAGGATTTGCTCAAGTTCACAGGGGAGGAAAGCATAACTAACGAGGAACACCTTGAATCCTTTTACAGTTTTTCATAGAATCATGACATCTCGAATCATAATGTATGGATGAGATGTTTTGTCCATAGCCTTAATGGTGAGGCTAGGAAATGGTTAGGGGCTTGGCCCTTGGATTTATTGATGAGGTTCGATCCCTGGATGATACATTTTTAAGACATTGGGGGGATAAATTTTTATTTATTTATTATATTATAGAGTTTTGGGAAATTAAGAGGAAAGAAGGGGAGTCTATTTCATATTTCTCAAAAAGATTCAATAGGATGTATGGCAAGATTCCCCTTGAAATAAAACCTACTGAAACCTCGACCATCGTTACCTATGCTAGTTATTTTGACCTCAAGTTTTTCCTCCTTTTGAGAGAGAGAAGGGCCACCTTGTTGGTCCACATGAAAGATGCAACCCTTGAAGTAGAATCTAATCTACTGGAAGTAGACAACTCATGAGAAAATCTGATAGAGATAGGAGAAGAGGAAAATCTAAATCTCTAACCTGTGATTCCTTTGCTTCTCACACCCCAGAAGATGAAAGAGCCAAGATGATAAAATCACTTTATGTTGAGGTGGAAAGGTTGAATTTGGAAGAAAAGGAGAGCTATAGGTATCCCAAAAATGTTGATTATAGGGGTATCTTCAAAAGACCAAATAATTCCCCCCAAATCATCCAAAGAGATCAAAGAAACAAATATAGAGATGATCAAAAAATTCAAGCTCCTCTCAAAAACAACCTTGCTATTCACGAAGAAGGAGAGGAAGAAGAGCTTGATCCTGAAATTCATTGTATTGGGGACACCTCCTCATTTCCTCATTTAACCCAAGCTACATATGAGGAGTCTCTCATGGATAGTCAATTAAATGAACTGAGTAAAGGGGAAAATGCTAGCAATCATCCAAATAAATATAATCCGAGGTCAAAAAAGAAAGAGGGGAAGCTTGATATTTTTGAACAACCTACTAGAACTAAGAATCCTGATAAAGAGGTGGAAGACAACAGTAAAGAAAAGAAGGTGCAAGACCCCCCATAAGTGGTCAAAGGCCTTATTCCACAAGTGAAGGAGATTTTGAAGCCTCCCTCCTCATATATTTTAGAGAAGGAGTTTCAAAATATTAGGATTCCCATACCTCTTTTGGGGTTGATCAAGTTTTAGGACTTTAGAAGGTGCCTCTCCAATGTGTGGCAGCCTAAACCTTCTTCTCATCCCATAGACTCAGCCAACCTTCAAGATGAAAAGACAACTGTTATACTAGGCCCTTTAGTAGAGGATAGAGATGATTCCTCAACTCCCTTTTATACATCATTGAACATCCATGATAAGGTATTGCACAATTTCGTGAAGGATTCGGGAGCATATCACAATCTTATGCCTAAAATTGTCATGGATGATTTGGGGTTGGAAGTTAGAAAAACCTACCATGACTTGTATTCATTCGATTCTAGGGAAGTGAAAAGCCTCGGGGTTATTGTTCATCTCCTTGTTCCAATTTCCCATGAAGAGTGTTGTCATGTATATAGTGGTAGTCGATGTTCCACCTAAGTTGGGGATGCTTTTGTCTAGATCATGGATCAAAATACTAGGGGAAACTTTGGAAACAGATCTGTCATATGCCACCATCGTTGTATTTGGAGGGTAACATAGAAGGCTTTATATAGAAGCACAACTTGCCTACGTTATCAGTTATTAAGCCAATCCCATCAACCACCCCATTTTCTCAGTCGATACTGATTTAAGAACCAGTATTTTCTAGCTCATTGATGTTCCTTAGCCTCCTATTGAAATTAGAAAGCATCCTATTACCTTTTCAAAGAGCCTCCCCCTAAGAGCTTTGTGTGAAAAATGTTTTTTGATGGAGCCTCTTCTAAGGATAGTGTTGGTGCTGGAGTAGTTTTTATTTCCCCCATCTAAGAGACCATATCTCTATCCTACAAGTTGGAATTTGAAACAATAAACAACGTGGAAAAATATGAGGCTCTTGTCTTGGGTTTGACAGCTTCAAAAGACCTGAAAATTGTGGAGCTAGTAGTGTTTGGAGACGCTGAGTTAATGTTTCATCAAGTCAAAAATTTGTATCAGTCTAAGCACCCAAGTTTAAGGGCCTATAGAAATTAAGTATGGGATATGATTGACAGTTTCTTCATGGATTTTAATATTTAATTTGTTCCAAGGGAGGAGAACTCTGTCAGATATTCCTTGGCGGTCTCAACAAGTAATTTCAAAGTACCCTTTCCCCCCAAAGTCAAGTATGAGGTGGAGATAAAATACAAACCCTCTATTCTTGACAATGTCAAACATTGGAAGGTATTTGAGGATGATATTGAGATTAAGAAGTTTCTTGAGACTGTGGACAAATTTTCTGATATGCATATTGATCAAGATCAAGAGTCTGAAAAAGGTCTGCATGTTGAGGATTTTATAAATAAGATTGCTAACCATCATATTGTTCAGTTACCTAGAAACCACATTCCAAAGGGGCTTGTCCCTTTGGATATATTGTTTGACATAAGTTATGTTTTTGTAAAGGTTGAAGGATCGACTGAAGAGGCTGAGGTGACTAAATGAAATATAGGGACAGAGGAGGATCCCAAATGGGTCAAACTGTCTAGTATATTGTCAAAAGAACAAAGGGATGAATATGCCAGACTCCTAAAGGAGTTCACTGATCTTTTTTCTTGGACATATGAGGATTTGAGAACATATGACACCAGCGTCATTGAACACAAAACCCCTTTGAAAGAAGATGCCAAACCTTTCAATAAGAAGATCAGACAAATAAATCCCATGCTGCTATTGATTATGGAAAAGGAAGTCAAGAAGATGTTGGATGCACAGATCATTATCCCTTTGAGATTTTTAGAGTGGGTGGCTAATTTGGTTCCTTTGAAGAAGAAGAATGGGGAAATCAGGTTGTGTGTTGATTTCAGAAATTTGAACAGGAGCTCTAAAAAGGATAACTACCCCTTGCTGAAAATGGAGCACATTTATCAGGGAATCACTGGTTCATCCAAGATGTCTATGGTTGATGGTTTCTATGGGTACAACCAAATATTTGTCTTTCGTGAATATAGAGATCACGACTCATTGGGGCACGTTCATGTATGCTAAAATTCCCTTTGGATTGATGAATGGAGGATAGACCTTCAAACGAGCCATGGACATCGCTTTCATTGGAGAAAAGGAAAAAATTGTGGTCATCTATCTAGATGACATTACAATATTCTCTAGATCTGATGAAGAACATTGTCACCACCTAAAGAAAGTCTTCTTGAAGTGTTGAAGGTTTATCCTTTCACTCAATCCTAAGAAATATTTATTTGCCATGGAAGAGAGAAAATTGTTAGGGCATATTGTGTCATCTGTAGGGGTGAAGATTGATCCAAGCAGAGTGGAGGCCATCCATTCCTTGTCTCTTCCTACATATAGGAAAGAGGTTCAGTATTTCTTGGGAAAAATCAATTTTATAAGGAGATTCATTTCTAATTCTTTTGATTTGGTTAGATACATTACATCCATGCTCAGAAAGGGGAATGAAGTGAAATAGAATGTTGAGTCTAGAAATTCTTTCAACCAAATCAAGATGTCGTTGAATTAAGCAACTGTGCTCATGAACCCAAACTATTCCAAGGAATTTATGATATTTTCCTTCGCTTCATCAGACACATTAGTTGTTGTTCTACTACAGATAAATTCATATGGGCTGGAGCAACCTATTTCCTTTTTCAGTAGAGCACTGAGAGATGCAGAAACAAGATATGATATCATGGAAAATTAGGCTTATGCTTTGGTGAAAGTTTTCAAGGATTTCAAAATATATATTATGCACTCAAAAATTATTACATATGTCCCCTCAGCTTCAATAATAGATATATTGATCCAACCCAATATAGATGAGAAAAGAAGGAAGTGGATCGCCAAGATTCTGGAGTTTGACCTGGAAATCAAACCCACCAGGTTGGTGAAAGGTCAAGGTTTAGCGAGGGTACTGGCTGAATCAAATTGCGAGGCATTGGGGGTTAATTTCATGAATATAGACTCAAAAAATTACCAAGATGAGATTGTTGGTGACTACTCTCATGTTAGCCCCCCTGGTATAAATATATCATATACTTTCTGCAAAAGTTGAGGCCTCCTGATGGTTTGGTCAAAAACAAGGAGAGAGCTTTGAAATTGAAAGCAATCAAGTATTGTATCATTGATTAGGTTTTGTACTGGAAGTACCCTCTGGGAGTTTTGTTGAGATGTCTGGACCCACAAGAAGCCCAAAGGGAAATTATTGATTTTCATAATAGCTCATGTGGGGGACATCATTTTTGGAGGACCATAGTGTATAAGATCCTCAAACATGGGTATTTCTAACCCAAAATTTTTACTAATGTTTGTGAAAATATTAGAGCCTGTACCAAGTGTCAAACGTTTGTTGGAAAACAACAACTCAAATATTTTCCTTTGAATCTTGTAGTGGTTTATAGACCTTTTCAGCAGTGGGGTCTCGACTTCATTGGAGATATCCAGCCAACCTCGAGTGGCCATCATAGCTAGATATTGATCACCACTGATTATTTTACCATATGGATAGAATCCATCTACACAAGGAGTGCCTCTCACAAAGAAATCATAAGTTCCCTTGAATACATCATGTCCATATTTGTCTATCCAAACAAGATCGTTACATACAATGCTTCCTCTTTCATAGCTGAGCCATTAAGTAATTTTTGTGATTAGTATGGGATCACACTAGTCCACTCTACTCCTTACTACCCTCGTAGAAATGGATTAGAAGAGTCTTATAACAAGATACTCATAAAGATCATCAAAAATATGTTAGAAGAGAACAAGAAATCCTGGGATTCGAAGTTGAATTTTGCATTGTGGGCTGACAGAGTTACCACAAAATATCATTGGGAATTTATGCTTTCTAGCTATTGTATGATGTTGAGGCAATATTTCTTGCTCAACTTGCTTTGCCTGTGGCAAAGTTCCTCCAAGAATACCAAGGAGAACTTGATGACATGGTCAAGAGGATACTACAACTTGTAGAAGTGTAGGAGAGCAGGGAGTAGTTTCTTGACAAAATACAAGACCATCAACAGAAAATAAAACAAGCTTTTGAGAAGAGCACAAGAAAGGATAATTTCTAGCTAGGGGATCTGGTGCTGAAATGGGATGCACGTAATAAAGACAAGGGAAAACATGGTAAATTTGAAGCCTTATGGATTGGCCCCTTCAATATTTCTGAGTTTTTTCTGAACAACACTTACGAATTGTAGAACTTCGAGGATTCTGAGGTTTTGGGTGGCCCTGTCAATGGGAATTTTCTCAAGAATTTTTTTGTTTAGGCCTTGACTGACATTCCGCCATTTTAAATGCCACTCCCTTTTTGTTTTGATTTTTAGTTTTTTGTTTTCAATAAGAGACTCCATATCCCAACATCTAAGGAACTGAAACTACACGTTCTTGGCAGCTCACAGGGATCATGTCATCCCCTGTGGAGCCAAATTTTATCACATGAACTTGTCAGAGTCTTGTGGGTTCGTGGTTTCTACCTAAATCTGTATGTTTTCCTTGTCTCTATTCCTTTTGAATTGACAAGTCTTAAGTTTGTCCCCTTTCAGCGTGTAAAGTCGTCTTATGTTTTCCCTTGTTCATTTTTGTGTCCTGGTTTCCTTTAATGTCCTACCTGAAAGGATTCTCGGCCCAAAGCCCATCTATTTTACCCAAAGGATGAACACTCATCTCCTTTTTAGGTCACTGGTCTCCCTATTTTCCCAACCCATTGTCAGTCGCCCAAATTCTTGATCGTGCAAGATGCAACCATGGACACAAATGATGACATTCAAAGTAGCCTGTTTCGGGCTTAAAAGCAACAAACAATTTTAATCTTTCAGCAAGGGAGATTCCAGGAGCATTCTAATAAATGGATCATAAGCATTCGAAAGTTCAAAGACATGTGAAGTATAGCACCAGGGCAGAGGGTACAAGGACTGGAGGCCCAGAGAGAGCATAAGTCATTGATATCGAAGGGGACAGGTGGCATCTGATCCAAGTCTTCAAAGAAATGAACTTCGAGAGTTTTGAAGTGAGAAGTGTGTGAAAGTCCCCAAGGTACAAAGCCCGAACTCCCAAAATAATATGAGCCATCAAAAACTGAGGACACATGGAGGTAGATCCCTCGCTTCAGAGTTCAATGATCTGGAGAATTGTGGGATTTAAATAGTGAAAAGGACCAAAGCCCGAAGTGTTGAAGTGCCCAAAGTGAATTTGGACCATCCATCGGTGGGGCCATGCGTTAGTAGATATATGACTCCGGGTAAAAGCAATTGGAGGCAGAGGACATTTGAGTTTTGTTTCTCCCAAAGCCTGAAGACCCTGCATGGATCTTGACCACTGAGTTAAGAAGACATGCGTCATCAGATACATGGCTCTAGGTAAAAGAACATGGAAGCCCAGGTTTGAGTTTTGATTCTCCTGGAGCCCGGAGACCTGCAATGGATATCGGTTGTCTAGTTCAAAGAGCCATGTGTCGTCATATCTGTATCTATGGGTAAAAGCACAACAGGTAAATAGGAGCTAGCCCCTGAGTCTAGGAGATCCAAATGCATGTCGGCTATCAACACAGACAGGTGGCACCCTTATATTTTTGACACGTGGCACTCTTTTCAAGT
>JASDQU010103567.1:232823-244156 GCA_032191745.1 Picea mariana | reverse complement strand
TTTGACACGTGGCACTCTTTTCAAGTATTCTCAGACATGCCTCTAGCCTATTTTCAAGTGACACATATTACCTCTCTGTCCGCGACACATCAACATGGTGACATCTGGCCTCCATATTAGATCATCCTACAAGAAGTGTTATTGTTCAATATCAAAAGTAGTACTCCACCTCAAAGAACACTTTTGGTAGATCCTAAAGTTGGTGGCGAGTAAGCTTGCAGGTGGCGCCAAATCCATTCAGTGCGCCCAGATCTCAGATTGTGACTAGATCAATGACCACAGTCTATTGTGGGGATGCAACATGCTCAGGCGATATTTTCTTGAGCGGTCCCACAGTGGAAACCATGGTATGGAGAAAAAAACTATGTGGCTAAATATGATGGATTGCGGCCCCAAAAGTAGTCTGAAACCAAGCCACCTTTGAGCAGCCCCACAATTACATGTTTATATGGCATCCTATCCAAGAGAAAAAAGTGGTCATGACCCTGAGCATTAAGTATAGTTCAATATCCGAGGAAAAGCAATTAATGGAAGGTAGGTTTGGTGGTTGAAACCTCAAATCACCCCATAAATGGAAATCATGGAAGGCCCGACCGTGGGGACTGAATTGTCAGCTCGTGGTACCCCTGTGAGTATATTTCCCTGCACATCCATGCTGATCTGAGCTCGCATTTGACAGAGGGATGCACGTTCAGTTTGACAGAAGAAGCCACCGATGCAAATATTTGATTGTAGTAATTAGATCACACTCCTAATAGTAAGGGACTATTCTGAGTATCAATAGATAGGTTTTATATTTTTTTATGGTTGTCAACTGGTTGAGAAGAGATCCCTATTTTGTAATGTTTTGATGCCATAAAAGTTCTCTGGTTATGTATCAGATTTGAGACTTTCACATTAATAGAAGTCAGTCTCCTTTAATCTCTTTGTAAAAAATGTGCTAAAATACTCAGGCATGGAGGATGCAGTCGAGGGTTGTTATGTTGTTGTAATGTAGGTTTGATTGCAGTGGTATCGTGACCATTTTTAATCAGCTTCTTTGTGATCTTTTTCCCTCTTACATTGAATAGATCGGGCATGGAGGATCCATTCGAGTTTCTATAGCTGCATGGTGATGTAGGTTTGATCATTGTGTTGTTATGACTATGTTGTTTGGAAATATTTCAGTGTCTGAAACTTGAGCTTAAGAGTGATCTTGAGTCTGGTATTTTCTTCTCCAAGATGAATGAAGGCCTGATGCACATAGCAGTTTTGTCCACCTTTCTCGCTAATTATTTTCTCTACTCACACTTAAACTCAATTCACTGATTGAAGTTAGTTGTGGCCCTCACTTCCCTGTACATTTCTTGTCTAGCTCTGTGTTGAACATCATTCATATATTCAGTTCTATCCATTGACCTCCACTCATATAAACCAAAAGTCCACCAAAAACTATGATGGTTAATGGGCTCATCCTCCTGCAATATGAGGGTGACTTCTAGTACTAACAGTATTGGTGAAATTTAATAACTAAATGTTCTCTTAAAAACTGTCACCCGGCCTAGTGAAATTAAAACCTAGGTCTAAGTAGAACATGTGGATAAAGAAAAACTAAATAAACATGTAACAAAACGGGGGGTAAGAAATTCAAACTTTAATTATTAAAGTAAAACTTATATTGGATGATTAAATTTATTAAAAGGGTAAATGGTTGTTTTTATGTACACTTGATAAATTGTTTTTTAGTTAAAAAGGAAAAAGGGGGAAGCTTAAAAGAAAATTAAACTTAAAAAAAAAGGGAAACTTAAAGAAAAAAGGGAATGCCCAACTTAATAATGAATCTAACCTTTGGGACTTTCTATTTATGAACTCAACTAGGAATTGAGTAAGGCATAAGTAATTTAGGAATTGTAAGGTAATTTAGGGAGACTGAGGAGTGTTTGTAGGAATTCTTTTAGGTGGGTGAGTGAAATAGACAAATTTAATTAATTAATAAAATTTATTTTCTGGTGCAACTAGGGGATTGAGAAACATGTGTACGGTGGAGGTTTTTCAAAATTAATTAAATGGAAAATGAATCTAATGAGGGTTTTGGAAAAATAATGACTAAGAAACCTCTATAAAATGGATGGTCAAGGAATAGTATAGACACATTCGTCTTGTGTAATGTTACGCTATTGAAATTTATCTTGATTGAGTTTTCACTTGTGGGAGTTGGGATACCCAACTTGGGTAAAGAGTGGTAGCTTGACCTTGCGAGGTGAGCTAGGTGCTATAATTCTCTGGTATTTTGTGCATGCCCCCTTTGTGGCTTGGGGGCTCAGGGGGAAGAAGAGTACCCCTAGCATTGGCTGAGAGGTATCGGTGAGGTTTCATCAGTCGACAAGTGGGATCTAGATGGAGAGAACGTTCGAGAGGACATCTTTGCCTCATCGTCATCAGTAAAGGTATGCATGTTAAGGTTGTTACTTGTAATGAAGTTTAATTTACACTTGTTTATTTTAATGTATTCATATGTTGATTTAATTCCCATGAGCTTTCCTTTCACATATGTTCAACGGTGTTGTAGAATATTTTGGTAAAATCATAATTGGTAATTGTAATTTCCTTTTCGCTTGATTCATCCTGTAATAAAACTTGCTACCCACAATGTATTCTATTTCTGAGTTATTATCTAATTGCATGTGGATAGAATGAGCCCCAGATTCAAAATATTTCCTATGTTTTCTTTATTCCTTCATTTCACTTTCTTTCATTATTTAGTCCTCCTTGAAGAAGATCTGGATGCAGATCTGTGTTTTTATCTTCTGTTCCTTTATCCTTTAAGTTATTTGTCAATGCTTGAGTAATCGGCCAGGAGTCGAATCGACTATCTTTCACTCCAATGTTAAATTTTTAGATTTAAATTCCCTACTTTCTTGTGCATGTATATTAATTGTAGGATCATTTTCTACCCAACAAGGAATTCTCTCCTGGGAGTTTGTTCCCTCCTTAGCCTATGAGATTATTATCATATTTTTCTCTTCATTTGATTCTTTGTGTTTTATTTTCAGTGTTGTATTGATTCTCTGAGTTTGGGTTCTCTGTGTTTTGATTCTCATAGCTGTATTGAATCTCTGCACATCAATTCTCTGCATTTTCATTCTCAAAGTTGTATTGATTCCTTGTGTTTTATTTTTATTATTGTTCTCCACGGAAAATATTTGGATGAAAATTATGTGTTGGCAAATCCTTGGAATTCTTTCTAATCGTTTGTACTCTTTGGAATAAAAGGAGTTGACTGACAAATCGTTGCATGTTGTACATTTTTCGTATGACAAATCATGGGTGTTATTTCATATTTCGTGTTTGCAAATCATTAATGTTCTGCATATATTTCTTATATATTTTTGTATAAATTCTATGTTAGAAAATCGTTGGAATTCTTTGGATTAAAAGGGGCTGACTAAGAAATCATTGCTATGCTGCACATTTTCCGTTTGAAAAATCGTTGGTTTTCTTTACATATTTTGTGTTGGAAAATCATTGATGTTCTTCATTGATTCCTTATATATATTTCTGTAAATTCGTAGTTAAATCGTTCACTAGTTTGCAACAGTTTGATGGAAATTTTATTGCCATAAATTCACAATTAAATATGGGCAGTGAACACTTCCCCACCTAGAAGCTATTGGCGTTTTTCTAAACTAGTTACATTATGTTTCCCCAGAATTCCTATCACTATTTCATTGTTCTTATGGAAGTGTATTTTTAATCCTAGTTAACCATATGTTTATTCCTCTAGTTATTTTCTATAGAACTGAAGTTCATTCTTATAGGCACAATTTATTTTAAATGTTAGTTGACAGGTTAGAGTAGCACCATAAACGATAGAGTAAATTTATGATGTGAAAAACACAACTCTCAGAGTTGGCATTGTCAAACTGTTTGTTGACTTTAATCCCAACAGTTTTCATTTTGTTTAATTCCGTAGTTAAATTTTAATTACAACGTCCTTATTCTAGACTGTCCCTTTCGCACTTAATGTTATTTACATGCAAATTGTTATGGATTTAAATGCTAAAACATAGATATAACGATATTAGAAACAATTAGTAACTAGAAACAATTATTAATTAGAACCAATTAATAATTAATAATGCTTAGCGATATCGATATTGATTTCTGGTTCGCCTTTCACAATTACTACTTTATAATTGTCATGTAAATTTTTAGTTAGTTCATAGTTGATTGGACGAAGTCTCTATCTCTTGTTGTGTTGCCTAGGATTTGTTGGAATCATTTTAGATAATGGAATCGATTGTGTGTTTACATTGGGCTCTCTTGCAATAGTTGTGGATATTTTAATTGTTTCTAGAATGTTCGGTCTCTTTCTGTATTGTATTTGTAAGAATTGAGACAACGTTTTTGTTATAGGTGGTATAATGCAAATTAGAAAACAAGATTACAAAATCCCTATATTCATCAAGGTGATTATGTGCCCGGTTGATAAAAATGACACATTGTACATCTTTTTGCAAGACAACAAGTTGATTCTGACAAAGCGATATCGTTGCTACAGAATCATTATTGATATTCAAAATCTAATTATCAATATCGATATTCAATTATTAATTAGTGAAATAATATCAATAATATTAAGTAGTAATTATCAAATTCCATATTCAAATTATTAAGTAGTGGATTTAGAAATAATTAATCAGGTATTAATAATTGAGTATGATTGACTCATTTAAGGTTGAGAAAGTTTCATGCTTGTAATGTAAATAGGGTACTTTTAGAAAGGTAAATTTTTTACTTATGCGATTATTATTTTCTTACTAGAATAGTTGTCAAGCAAAAGTGTTATATGCTAAGATTCTTAGTATCGAAGGAAAAATTAAATTCATACTTATAATGCATTAAGGGTATGATGAATATCTAATTAAAAATAGGAAAGACATTACTAACTATTAATTAATTCACTTAATATAAAGGTGTATAGAGGAATTTATACCTGAAATTATTTTATTCATAGTTGTCATACTACAAGTCTTTGAAAAATAATTTTTGGGTACTATTGAAATCCTTAGAACCAAAATTAAAAATAAAAATTGTTTAATGCTATTTAGGGTCAAACTGACTAGGGTTTACACCTATCTTATAGTAACTTATGGTCTAGGATATTATCATCTTAAGTAATTCATCTAACATTTATTTATTGATTGATTGATTAATGGCATGCCTGGGAGTTTAATAGAATTGCGCCTCAAGTATTTTTTTTCTAGATAGATTTTGTATTTCAATTCTTGCACACCTGTAAATTAAAGGTCATTTGAAGTAGCGTTTAAATTTTTTGATTGTTTGGTGGTGCATCTTGCAAAATTTTGAATCTTTGATTGTTTTTCTCTCGCATCGTAAAGGTTCTAGTCACTTGTGTCATTGATGCTGATTGCATTGGGTTGATTTTGATGTTATCAGTGAGGGTATTCACTTTGTTTTTTCTAATTGATTATTTCATGTTTTGTCCATTTGCGTGATGTGATAGTATGGTGGGTCATTGTTGTGTATTTCTTTATTGTGTGCATTGTGTTTGTCGTCATCGAGTTGCATGGATTTATTGATGCTGTTGTTCTCTTCCTATTTTCTTAGCAAAAAAAAAATCTCACTTTCTTGCACTACATGTAGTAGTAACGAATGGGGTATTTACATATGGTATCAAAGTGGGTTCGACTCGTGACTTGGGATCACTACAGCTTCTGTTGATTAGATAATTGATTATTGTGTCGCTAATTAAATTGATTTTTGTTCATGCAGGTAATCATGGTTAGATCAAATCGTAGAGGTAGACAACATGATGTTAGGGGAGGAGGCACGATGCCCCTAGAAACATCCTCACCTAAGGAGTCTAATCCCTGGGGAGATGAACAGGTTGGCGGGTAGGATCAGATAGATGTGAGTGATTTGGTTGGGTTGATGAGGTCCTTTAAGAGGATTTTTGAGGCACTGATCAACCATTTGTATATGGATGAGGTCAGAGCACTAGCACCCCCTGAGGATCCACTGCGTGCTACAGTTGGTATAGGTAGCATTCACCCCGAACTCGAGAAGTTCAAATTCCCCGAGTTCTTTGGTGCCCCGAATGATGCAGACACCGAGGCATGGTTGGAGAGTATGGCGATGTGATTTTCACTTTGCGATTATACCTCCAACATGAAGTTCTGCATAATAGTCTTTCAACTGAAGGGGATCATTGTTATATGGTGGAAGACGCTCCTTTCGCAGTTGAACATGGTTATCAAAGACATTTTATGGGAACTGCTCAAGGAATGGTTCTGGGAGAGGTATTTATCTGAGGAATGCATTGAGTGTCTGCTCAACGAGTTCAACACCTTTTGATAGGTCGATCATATGATGCTCGAGTACGAGGCCCACTTTATGGAGCTTCTTCGGTACGACCGACACCTAAATATCGAGAAACTTAAGGTCAATATGTTTTCTTTTTGGCCTTAATGTCATAATTTGTGCAAAGGATAGAATTTTGATGCCTCAAAAATTGCATGATGTTGTCTAGAAGGCCCTCATAGAAGAGGAGGAGATTATCAATGGGGCTCAAAGAAGGACTCTAGCAAGACCGATAGGATATGTATCATCTGGTGCGTAGTAGCATCAGATGCTAGCTAGATATTCACCAGGATATCATGGCTTCTAGAGAGGATCCACTTTCAGTACACCTAGGCGACCAGTGCCTTAGCAGTGCACTCCGACAACAACACCTAGGCGATCAATGACTTAGAAATGCACTCCAACCACAACACCAACAACAACGTTGACCACAATAGTAGTAGTTTAAGCTTATTCAACAAAACAGACCAGGGTTCTAGGTCGGTGGGTCGTCAGCTTCTACTCCGGGTACCAGGAGTACTGGACCAAAGAAAGGGTGTTGGAAATGTGGAGAGCCACATAACCAACTTTACTACCCAGTGGAGAGGACCAGAGATTTTGGATCAACCAGACCCACTATCGTGGGATATTTGGGAAAGGCCCATTGGATCCATGCAACAGTGAATAATCACTAGGCAGAGCACCAGTCGACCATGTTTGAGACATCAGGTATCGTCATTGACCAGACCCTCAACATTTTGATAGATCTAGGTGCTACTAATAGTTTTATTTATGGTGCAGTGCTAAAAAGAATTAAGGTAAAGGCAGTTGAACATCACACATTTAACTTTGTAGAAATTGCTTTGGGAGCCAAACAAAAGGTTGGAGGGAAGGTTACGAGTTGTAGCCTTAACCTGGGAGATTTTTTCACTAGGGCCAAACTGTATGTCACAATCTTAGGATCTTATGACGTCTTGATCGATATCGACTGGTTGGAATCGCATCAAGCAATCCTCAACTATAAGACGAAATAGTTGAGCCTAGTCGATGATTAGGGATATATATGTGTGATTTTAGGTCAGAACCAAGGAGCTTCCTTGAGTTTCATCTCTTCCTTTCAGCTATAGAAGAGCATGCACAGGGGATGCAAGATTTATGTGATCTTGGTGATAAATGAGAAGAGAGTAGTGGAAGTTCTAGAAAACCTTCCGCTGGTGCGAGAGTTTGCAGACTTCTTCCCTGAGGAGTTACCTAGAATGTCACCTGAGAGGGAATTGGAATTTACCATCAACCTAAAATTGGGAACAAAACCGATAGAAAGAATGCCTTATCGAATGTCCACCCCGGAGTTACAAGAGTTGAAAATGAAATTGAAGGAGTTGTTGGACCTAGGACTTATATGTCCAAGTATGTCACCGTGGTTTGCGCCTGTTATATTCATACGGAAGAAGGATGGGTCATGGAGACTCTAAATTGAATATCATTAGTTGAACAAGGAAATGATCAAGAATTAGTATTTGTTGCCAAGTATTGATGATCTGTTTGATCAGATGAAGGGTGCGATAGTGTTTTCAAAGATTGATTTGAGATCATGGTATCACCGTTTATGGATCAAGGAGGATGACATTGCTAATATTTCCTTTAATATGATGTTTGGACATTATGAGTTTACTATTTTACCGTTTCGGCGGATGAACACCCTAGGTGTATCTATGATATTGATGGACGGGGTGTTCCATGAATACTTGGATAGGTTCAACTAAGTATTCATTGACAATATTTTGATTTACTCTCGGTTTATGGCAGAGCATGATGAGAAACTGCACTTGGTACTACAGTGTCTAAGAGAGAAAACATTATATGGGAAGTTGTCCAAATGATCTTTTATCAATCAAAGATTCATTACTTAGTGCATGTCATCTCCGACGAAGGTATAAATATGGATCAAACAAAGGTCAAAGCCATTATGGAATGGCCTATGGTGACGAATGCCATGAAAGTGTGTATATTCATGGGTTTAGTGGGATACTATCAATGATTTGTCGAGGGTTTTTCGAAGATAGAAAATCCAATTACAAAATTGCAGAAGAAGAACACGAAGTCTATTTGGATGAAGAAATGGATGGAGGAATTTTGAAGGTTCAAGGAGTTGTTGACAACAACACCAATACTGAAGGTCTTTGACATGGATGCAGACTTCTTGGTATGCACTGATGCATCCAAACAAGGATTAGGCAGTTTCTTGATGCAAGACGGTCGAGTGATCACTTACATATCGAGAAAGTTAAGAAGGCATGAGGAGAACTATGCGACACATGATTTTGATTCGTTAGCCATTGTTTATGCCTTGAGAGTTTGGAGACACTAACTTATTGGATGAAAATTTGAACTAAAAATTGACCATTGTGGTCTACAACACATCTTTACACAAATCGACTTGAACACGTGACAACAACGTTGGTCGGAACTACTTAGCAAGTATGATTTCAGGATTACTTACATAAAGGGAATAGTGAATAAACTGGTTGATGTGTTGAGTCGGAGAGCACACATGTTCTTAGTGATGCCTCTTCAGATGAATCTACATGAAAATATTCTAACATTACAACGCGACAATGATAGGTACAAAGAGTTCAAGGATTTTATCAGGCAAACCACAATGATGGTACAAACATTTGAGGGATTTACTATGGACAATGACGTATTATTGAGATTTAAAAGTCGAATTTATGTACCAACCAATGATTAGTTGAGGAGTTTGATCCTAAACAAGGCTCATCGAGTAGTGTACATGGATTATGGCTCATCCTAGAGTGACAAAGATGAGGGCAGACCTTAAACCCTTATTCTTATCGAAAGGAATGAAGGTAGACATAGTCAACTATGTGGCCAGATGTCTAGTATGTTAGCAGGTGAAGGTTGAACATAGACATCCGAAAGGATTACTACAACCACATGCTATTTCAAAATTGAAATGGGAGGTCATTTCGATGGATTTCATTGTTGGATTTCCACTAACGACAAGGAGATACAACTCAATATTTTTGGTAGTCGACACTCTGACGAAGAGTGCCCATTTTATTCCTGTGTGTACGATGTATCAGGCACCTGACATAGCTAGATTTTTCATCAGTGATATTTTGAGGTTGCATGGCATGCTGAAGAGAATTATATCTGATATAGGATCGGTGTTTACAAGATGATTTTGGACTCATCTCCAATAGGCCTTGGGAACCCAACTTAACGTTAGTACTGCGCATCACCCAGAAATAGATGGGAAGACCTACTAAACAAACCAAATCTTATAGGATAAAATGAAAACAATAAGACAAAGGATCAAGGAAGCGTAGGATCGAAAAAAGATTTATGAAGTAGGCGATCAAGTCTTATTGCGGGTGAAACCGCGTAAGAGTTTTATCAAGTTTGGAAAGGTTGGTAAACTCTCTCCTAGGTTCATGGGACCCTTCAAGATTATGGAAAATAAGGGGGTCATGGCCTATTGACCAACCTTTCCTGATTATTTGAGGTGTATGCACGATGTTTTTCATGTATCTGTTTAGAGACATTATGTTAGTGATCATAAACATGTTATTGACATGAATTCCTTGCAGGTATTGGATGAGGGTTCTCTCACGGTGGAGCCAATCCACATCATATACCATCACATTCGAAGGCTACAACGTCAAACAATAGATCAGGTCAAGGTCTAGTGGGAAAACTATAGTCCACACTCAGCAACCTCGGAGGACGCATATGATATGCATCAACAATTTCCATTTTTGTTTGATAGATAGACTTATGATACTGTGATAAACTTTATTTCGGCACTTATATACTGTGAAACTTCAGGATGAATTTTAAAACAAGAGGGGGTGTATGTAACATCCCTCTCTTGCACGCATTGAGTGGACTTATTCTTTGAGGACACAAGTGATATGGTTCTTCATACGATTGATTGCTTTGATTATGATTATGAGATATTGTGGATTTGATCTTATGTTATTTTTGTTGTATTTACATCGACGGGTGTTATTTACTAGATTCTCCTAAGTGTGAAGGAATTTGGACGTTAAGGATACTGAGGCATTGATGAAACCCCTTGGGCTCCAAATCGAGTCAGGGAGTCGATTGTTAGGTTTTTAATGTTGATGATGTTAGATATCTACATATGATTAGATATTATTAGGTTTATTATT
Organism: Picea mariana; assembly: GCA_032191745.1. Lineage (NCBI taxonomy): Eukaryota > Viridiplantae > Streptophyta > Pinopsida > Pinales > Pinaceae > Picea > Picea mariana. Next base: position 233,618 of record JASDQU010103567.1, on the reverse strand, counting down.
ATTTATAACATGATTCGTTGATGGATATAGGTTGACGATAGCATGCCAACCAGACTCACATTTGGAGGAAAGGGGTCATGCATGACAACTAAAGACATTGAGGGAGAGGTGTGGCAGCAATCCTGCCACTTCTTAATAACACTCCCGTCATAGCTCGAACTGTAGGTTAACGATTACCTAGTTTGAGAATACCCATAATGCCATTAGAGTAGACTGTGACAATTTCTCACGATGATTCTAAAGGGCGTGAAATAAGGCCGAGTCTTTATTCCTTAGAGGCCCTTACTCTCCCACAAGATTACCTGACAGAGTATTGACTCCAGGGGTTTGACATCTGCCAAATTCATTCAAGAGGCAAGTGACACCCTTGGAGCACGTAGTACTTCTTGAAGGGCACATCGCGCAAAGAAAACCAAGAGGCGAGTGGCACCGTTAGAGAACGTAGTGTGTCTTGAAGGGTATGTTACAATTTTAAATATGATAAGTTAATGAACCTAGTGCCTATAAAACTATGACTCCTTAGGACCAGTTGGGCCTTAAAATAGATGATGATATGAGTGAAATTTAATAACTAAAAGTTCCCTTTAAAATTGTTTCCTAGCCTAGTGAAATTAAAACCTAGGTCTAAGTAGAACATGTGGAAAAAGAAAAAATAAATAAACATGTAACAAGAAGGGGGCTAAGAAATTCAAACTTTAATTATTAAAGTAAAAATTATATTGGAGGATTAAATTTATTAAAAGGGTAAATGGTTGTTTTTATCTACACTTGCTAAATTGATATTTAGTTAAAAAG
>JASDQU010103567.1:216651-232803 GCA_032191745.1 Picea mariana | reverse complement strand
TGGAGTGGTCCCACAGTGGAAACCATGGTATGGAGAAAAAAACTATGTGGCTAAATGTGATGCATTGCGGGCCCAAAAGCAGTCTGAACCCAAACCACCTTTGAGCGGCCCCACAATTACATGTTTATATGGCATCCTATCCAAGAAAAACAAGTGGTCGTGACCCCGACCATTAGGTATAGTTCAATCTCCAAGGAAAAACAGTTAATGGAAGGTAGGTTTGGTAGTTGAAACCTCGGCTCACCCCATAAATGGAAATCATCGAAGGCCTGACTGTGGGGACTAAACTGTCAGCTCGTGGTACTCCTGCGAGTATATTTCCCTGCACACCCATGCTGATCTGAGCTCGCATCTGATAGAGTGATGCACATTCAGTCTGATAGAAGAATTTTTCGATGCAAATATTTGATTGTAGTAATCAGATCACACTCCTGATAGTGAGGGACTATTCTGAGTATAAATAGATAGGTTTTATATTTTGTTATGGTTGTCAATTGGTTGAGAAGAGCTCCCTATTTTGTAATGTTTTGATGCCATAAAAGTTCTCTGGTTATGTATCAGATTTGAGACTTTCAGATTAATAGAAGTCAGCCTCCTTTAATCTCTTTGTAAAAAATGTGCTAAAATAATCAGGCATGGAGGATCTAGTCGAGGGTTGTTATGTTGTTGTAATGTAGGTTTGATTGCAGTGGTATCGTGAACATTTTTAGTCAACTTCTTTGTGATCTTTTTCCCTCTTACATTGAATAGATTGGGCATGGAGGATCCATTCGAGTTGCTATAGCTGCATGGTGATGTAGGTTTGACCATTGTGTTGTTATGACTATGTTGTTTGGACATATTTCAGTGTCTGAAACTTGAGCTTAAGAGTGATCTTGAGTCTGATATTTTCTTCTCCAAGCTGTTTGAAGGCCTGATGTCCATAGCAGTTTTGTCCACCTTTCTCGCTAATTATTTCCTCTACTCACACTTAAACTCAAGTCACTGACTGAAGTTAGTTGTGGCCCTCACTTCCCTGTACATTTCTTGTCCAGTTCTGTGTTGAACATCATTCATATATTCAGTTCTATCCATTGACCTCCATTCATATAAACCAAAAATCCACCAAAAACTCTGATGGGTAATGGGTTCATCCTCCTGCAATATGAGGGTGACTTCTAGTACTAATAGTATCGACGAAATTTAATAACTAAATGTTCCCTTAAAAAATTTCACCCAGCCTAGTGAAATTAAAACCTAGGTCTAAGTAGAACATGTGGATAAAGAAAAACTAAATAAACATGTAACAAAACGGGGGGTAAGAAATTCAAACTTTAATTATTAAAGTAAAACTTATATTGGAGGATTAAATTTATTAAAAGGGTAAATGGTTGTTTTTATGTACACTTGCTAAATTGTTTTTTAGTTAAAAAGGAAAAAGGGGGAAGCTTAAAAGAAAATTAAACTTAAAAAAAAAGGGAAACTTAAAGAAAAGGGGGAGTGTCCAACTTTATAATGAATCTAACCTTTGGGACTTTCTATTTATGAACTCAACTAGGAATTAAGTAAGGCGTAAGTCATTTAGGAATTGTAAGGTAATTTGGGGAGACCGAGGAGTGTTTGTAGGAATTCTCTTAGGTGGCTGAGGGAAATAGACAAACTTAATTAATTAATAAAAATTATTTTCTGGTGCAACTAGGGGATCGAGCAACATGTGTACGGTGGAGGTTTTTCAAAATTAATTAAATGGAAAATGAATCTAATGAGGGTTTTGGAAAAATAATGACTAAGAAACCTCTATAATATTGATGGTGGAGGAATAGTATAGACACATTCGTCTTGTGTAACGTTATGCTATCGAAATTTATCTTGACTGAGTTTTCACTTGTGGGAGTTGGGATACCCAGCTCGGGTAAAGAGTGGTAGCCCGACCTTGTGAGGTGAGCTAGGTGCTATAATTCTCTGGTATTTTGTGCATGGCCCCTTTGCAGTTCGGGGGCTCAGGGGGAAGAAGAGTACCCCTAGCATTGGATGAGCTTTCCTTTCACTTATGTTCAATGATGTTGTAGAAGATTTTGGTAAAATCATAATTGGTAATTGTAATCTCCTTTTTGCTTGATTCATCCTATAATAAACCTTGCTACCCACAATGTATTTTATTTCTAAGTTATTATCTAATTGTGTGTGGCTAGAATGAGCCCCAAATTCAAAATATTTCCTATGTTTCCTTTATTCCTTAATTTAACTTTCTTTGATTATTTAGTCCTCCTTGAAGAAGATTTGGATGCAGATCTATGTTTTTATCTTCTGTTCCTTTATCCTTTAAGTTATTCGTCAATGCTTGAGTAATCGGCCAGGAGCCGAATCGACTATCTTTCACTCCAGTGTTAAATATTTAGATTTAAATTCCCTACTTTCCTGTGCATGCATATTAATTGTAGGATCGTTTCTCTACCCAACAAGGAATTCTCTCCTGGGCATTTGTTCCCTCCTTAGCCTCTGCGATTATTATCATATTTTTCTCTTCATTTGATTCTTTGTGTTTTATTTTCAGTGTTGTATTGATTCTCTGAGTTTGGGTTCTTTGTGTTTTGATTCTCATAGTTGTATTGAATCTCTTCACATCTATTCTTTGCATTTTCATTCTTAGAGTTGTATTGATTCCTTGTGTTTTATTTTTATTATTGTTCTCCACAAAAAATATTTGGATGAAAATTCTATGTTGGCGAATCCTTGGCATTCTTTCTAATCGTTTGTATTCTTTGGAATAAAAGGAGTTTACTGACAAATCGTTGCATGATGTACATTTTCCATATGACAAATCATGGGTGTTATTTTCATATTTTGTGTTTGCAAATCATTAATGTTCTGCATATATTTCTTATATATTTTTGTATAAATTCTATGTTAGAAAATCGTTGGAATTCTTTGGATTAAAAGGGGTTGACTGAGAAATCGTTGCTATGCTGCACATTTTCCATTTGAAAAATCATTGGTGTTCTTTACATATTTCATGTTGGAAAATCATTGATGTTCTTCATTGATTCCTTATATATATTTCTGTAAATTCGCAGTTAAATCGTTCACTAGTTTGCAACAGTTTGATGGAAATTTTATTACTATAAATTCACAATTAAATATGGGCAATGAATGCTTCCCCACCTAGAAGCTATTGGCATTTTTCTAAACTGGTTACATTCTGTTTCCCCAGAACGCCTATCACTATTTCATTGTTCTTATGGAAGTGTATTTTTAATCCTAGTTAACCATATGTTTATTCCTCTAGTTATTTTCTATAGAACTGAAGTTCATTCTTATAGGCACAATTTATTTTAAATGTTAGTTGACAGGTTAGAGCAGCTCCATAAATGCCAGACTAAATTTATGATGTGAACAACACAACGCTCAAAGTTGGCATTGCGCAACTGTTTGTTGACTTTAATCCCAACAGTTTTCATTTTGTTTAATTCCGTAGTTAAATTTTAATTACAATGCCCTTATTCTAGACTGTCCCTTTCGAACTTAATGTTATTTACATGCAAATTGTTATGGATTTAAATGATAAAACATAGATATAACGATATTAGAAACAATTAGTAACTAGAAACAATTATTAATTAGAACCAATTAATAATTAATAATGCTTAGCAATATCAATATTGATTTCTGGTTCGCCTTTCACAATTACTACTTTATAATTGTCATGTAAATTTTCATTTAGTTCATAGTTGATTGGACAAAGTATCTATCTCTTGTTGTGTTGCCTGGGATTTGTTGGAATAATTTTAGATAATGGACTCAATTGTGTGTTTACATTGGGCTCTCTTGCAATAGTTGTGGATATTTTAATTGTTTCTAGAAAGTTCGGTCCCTGTCTGTATTGTATTTGTAAGAATTGAGACAACCTTTTTGTTATAGGTGGTATAATGCAAATTCGAAAACAAGATTACAAAATCCCTATATTCATCAAGGTGATTATGAGCCCGGTTGATAAAAATGACACAATGTACATCTTTTTGCAAGACAAGTTGATTCTGACAGAGCGATATCGTTGCTGCAGAATCATTATTGATATTCAAAATCTAATTATCAATATCGATATTCAATTATTAAGTGGTGAAATAGTATCAATAATATTAAGTAGTAATTATCAAATTCTATATTCAAATTATTAAGTAGTGAATTTAGAAATAACTAATCAGGTATTAATAATTGAGTATGATTGATTCATTTAAGGTTGAGAAAGTTTCATGCTTGTAAAGTAAATAGGGTACTTTTAGAAAGGTAAATTTTTTACTTATGTGATATTTATTTTCTTACTAGAATAGTTGTCAAGCAAAAGTGTTATATGCTAAGATTATTAGTATCGAAGGAAAAAGTAAACTCATACTTATAATGCATTAAGGGTATGATGAATATCTAATTAAAAATAGGAAAGAAGTTACTAACTATTAATTAATTCACTTAATATAAAGGTGTATAGAGGAATTTATACCTAAAATTATTTTATTCATAGTTGTCATACTACAAGTCTTTGAAAAATAATTTTTGGGTACTATTGAAATCCTTAGAACCAAAATTAAAAATAAAAATTGTTTAATTCTTCTTAGGGTCAAACTGACTAGCGTTTACACCTATCTTGTAGTAACTTATGGTCTATGATATTATCATCTTAAGTAATTCATCTAACTTTTATTTATTGATTGATTGATTAATGGCACGCCTGGGACTTTAATAGAATTGCGCCTCAAGTCTTTTTTTTCTAGATAGATTTTGTATTTCAATTCTTGCACACTTGTAAATTAAAGGTCAATTGAAGTAGTGTTTAAATGTTTGGATTGTCTGGTGGTGCATCTTGCAAAATTTTGAATCTTTGATTGTTTTTCTCTCGCATCCTAAGGGTTCTAGTCACTTGTGTCATTGATGCCGATTGCATTGGGTTGATTTTGATGTTGTTAGTGAGGGTATTCACTTTGTTTTGTCTAATTGATTATTTCATGTTTTGTCCATTTGCGTGATGTGATAGTATGGTGGGTCATTGTTGTGTATTTCTTTATTGTGCGCGTTGTGTTTTTCATCATCGAGTTGCGTGGATTTATTGATGTTGTTGTTCTCTTCCTGTTTTCTTAGAAAAAAAAAATCTCACTTTCTTGCACTACATGTAGTAGTAACGAATGGGGTATTTACATATGGTATCAAAGTGGGTTCGACTCGTGACTTGGGATCACTACGACTTCTGTTGATTAGATAATTGATTATTATGTCGCTAATTAAATTGATTTTTGTTCATGCAGGTAATCATGGTTAGAGAACATCGTAGAGGTAGACAATGAGATGTTAGGGGAGGAGGCACGACGCCCCTGGAAACATCCTCACCTAAGGAGTCTAACCCCCAGGGAGATGAACATGTTTGCAAGTAGGATCAGATAGATGTGGGTGATTTGGTTGGGTTGATGAGGTCCTTTAAGAGGATTTTTGAGGCACTGATCAACCGTTTGTATATAGATGAGGCAAGAGCGCTGACACCCCCTAAGGATCCACTACGTGCTACAGTCGGTATAGGTAGCATTCACCCCGAACTCGAGAAGGTCAAATTCCCCAAGTTCTTTGGTGCCCCGGATGATGCAGACACTGAGGCATGGTTGGAGAGTATGGCGATGTCATTTTCACTTTGCGATTATACCTCCAACATGAAGTTCTACATGATAGTCTTTTAGCAGAAGGGGATCACTCTTATATGGTGGAAGACGCCCCTTCCGCAGTTGAACATGGTTATCAAAGACATTTCATGGAAACTACTCGAGGAATGGTTCTGGGAGAGGTATTTATCTAAGGAATGCATTGGGTGTCTACTCAACGAGTTCAACGCCTTTTGATAGGTCGATCATATGATGCTCGAGTACGAGGCCTGTTTTATGGAGCTTCTTCGGTACGATCCGCACCTAAATATTGAGAAACTTAGGGTCAATAGGTTTGTCTTTTGGCCTTAATGTCATCATTTATGCAAAGGATAGGATTTTGATGCCTCAAAAATTGCATGATGTTGTCTAGAAGGCCCTCATAGAAGAGGAGGAGATTATCAATGGGGCTCAAAGAAGGACTCTAGCGAGACCAATAGGACATGTATCATCTGGTGCGTAGTAGCATCAAATGCTAGCTAGATATTCACCAAGATATCATGACTTCTAGAGAGGATCCACTTTCACTACACCTAGGCGACCAGTGCCTTAGTAGTGCACTCCGAAAACAAGACCTAGGCGACCAATGACTTAGTAATGCACTCCAACCACAACACCAGCAACAATGTTGACCACAATAGTAGTAGTTTAAGCATATTCAACAAAATAAACGAGGGTTCTAGGTTAGTGGGCCATTAGCTTCTACTCTGGGTACCAGGAGTACTGGACCAAAGAAAGGGTGTTGGAAATGTGGAGAGTTGCATAACCAAATTTACTACCTAGTGGAGAGGACCAGAGATTTTGGATCAGCCAGACCCACTATCGTGGGATATTTGGGAAAGGCCCATTGGATTCATGCAGCAGTGAATAATCACTAGGAAGAGCACCATTTGACCATGTTCGAGACATCAGATACCATCATTGACCAGACCCTCAACATTCTGATAGATCCAGGTGCTACTAATAGTTTTATTTCTGGTGCAGCACTAAAAAGAATTAAGGTAAAGGTTGTTGAACATGACATATTTAACTTTGTAGAAATTTCTTTAGAAGCCAAAAAAAAGGTTGGAAGGAAGGTTACGAGTTGTAGCCTTAACCTGGGAGAGTTTGTCACTAGGGCCAAACTGTACATCACAATCTTAGGATCTGATGATGTCATGGTCGATATTGACTGGTTGGAATCGCATGAGGCGATCCTCAACTATACGACGAAATAGTTGAGCCTAGTCGATGATTATGGATATATATGTGTGATTTTAGGTCGAAACCAAGGAGATTCCTTTAGGTTCATCTCTTCCTTTCAGCTACAGAAGAACATGCACAGGGGATGTAAGATTTATGTGATCTTGGTTATAAATGAGAAGAGAGTAGCGGAAGTTCTAGAAAACCTTCCGCTGGTGCGAGAGTTTGTAGACTTCTTCCCTGAGGAGTTACCTAGAATGTCGCCTGAGAGGGAATTGGAATTTACCATCAACCTAAAACTGGGAACTAAACCGATATAAAGAATGCCTTATCGAATGTCCACCCCGGAGTTACAAGAGTTGAAAATGAAACTAAAGGAGTTGTTGGACCTAGGACTTATACGTCCAAGTATGTCACCGTGGTTTGTGCCTGTTATATTCATATGGAAGAAGCATGGGTCATGGAGAATCTACATTGACTATCATTAGTTGAAGAAGTAAATGATCAAGAATTAGTATATGTTGCCAAGGATTGATGATCCATTTGATCAGATGAAGGGTGCAACAGTGTTTTCAAAGATCGATTTGAGATCATGGTATCACCATTTATGGATCAAGGAGGACGGCATCACTAATATTTCCTTTAAGACAAGGTTTGGACATTATGAGTTTACTATTTTACCATTTGGGATGATGAACACCCCAGGTGTATCTATGAGATTGATGAATGGGGTGTTCCATGAATACTTGGACAGGTTCATCTAAGTATTCATTGATGATATTTTGATTTACTCTTAGATGATGGCAGAGCATGATGAGAACCTGCACTTGGTACTATAGTGTCTAAGAGAGAAAACATTGTATGGGAAGTTGTCTAAATGATTGTTTTATCAATCGAAGATTCATTACTTAGTGCATGTCATCTCCGACGAAGGTATAAATGTGGATCAAACAAAGGTCAAAGCCATTATGGAATGGCCTATGCCGACGAATGCCACGAAAGTGTGTATATTCATGTGTTTAGTGGGATACTATCGATGATTTTTTGAGGGTTTTTTGAAGATAGAAAATCCAATTACGAAATTGCAGAAGAAGAACACGAAGTCTGTTTGGATGAAGAAATGCGCGGAGGAATTTTGGAAGTTCAAGGAGTTGTTGACAACAACACCAATACTGAAGGTCTTTGACATGGATGTGGACTTCTTGGTATGCGTTGATGCATCCAAAGAAGGATTAGGCAGAGTCTTGATGCAAGACGATCGAGTGATCACTTACATATCGAGAAAGTTAAGAAGGCATAAGGAGAACTATGCAACGCACGATTTGGATTTGTTAGCCATTGTTTATGCCTTGAGATTTTGGAGACACTAACTTATTGGATGAAAATTTGAACTAAAAATGGACCATTGTGGTCTACAACACATCTTTACGCAAATCGACTTGAATGCATGACAACGACGTTGGTCGGAACTACTTAGCGAGTATCATTTCAGGATTACTTACATAAAGGGAATAGTGAACAGACTGATTGATGTGTTGAGTCGGAGAGCACACATGTTTTTAGTGATGCCTCTTCAGATGAATCTACATGAAAATATTCTAACGTTACAGTGCGACAATGATAGGTACAAAGAGTTCAAGGATTTTATCAGGCAAAACACAATGATGGTACAAAATTTTGAGGGATTTACTATGGACAATGATGTATTATTGAGAATTAAAAGTCGAATTTATGTACCACCCAATGATGAGTTGACGAGTTTGATCCTAAAAGAGGCTCATAGAGTAGTGTACATGGATTATGGCTCATCCTAGAGTGACGAAGATGAGGGCAGAATGTAAACCCTTATTCTTCTCGAAAGGAATGAAGGCAGACATAGTCAACTATGTGGCCAAATGTCTAGTATGTCAGTAGGTGAAGGTTTAACATAGACATCCTAAAGGATTACTACAACCAAATGCTATTTCAGAATCGAAATGGGAGGTCATTTCAATGGATTTCATTTTTGTATTTCCACTGACGACAAGGAGACACAACTCAATATTTTTTGTAGTCGAAACTCTGACGAAGAGTGCCCATTTTATTCCTGTGTGTACGACATATCAGGCACCTAACATAGCTATATTTTTCATCAGTGATATTTTGAGGTTGCATGGCATGCCGAAGAGGATTATATTTGATATAGGATTGTGTTTACAAGATGATTTTGGGCTCATCTTCAATAGGCCTTGGGAACCCAACTTAATGTTAGTACTGTGTATCACCCAGAAATAGATGGGAAGACCGAGTGAATAAACCAAATCTTATAGGATAAAATGAAAACAATAAGACAAAGGATCAAGGAAGAATAGGATCGACAAACTATTTATGAAGTAGGCGATCGAGTCTTGTTGCGGGTGAAATCGCATAAGAGTTTTATCAAGTTTGGAAAGGTTGGTAAACTCTCTCCTAGGTTCATGGAACCCTTCCAGATTATGGAAAATAAGGGGTTCATGGCCTATCGACCAACCTTTCCTGATTATTTGAGGCATATGCACAATGTTTTTTATGTATATGTTTAGAGACATTATGTTAGTGATCATAAACATGTTATTGACATGAATTCCTTATAGGTATCGGATTAGGGTTCTCTCACGACGAAGCCAATCTGCATCATATACCATCGTATTTGAAGGCTACAACGTCAAACAATAGATCAGGTCAAGGTCTAGTGGGAAAACTATAGTCCACACTCAGCAACCTCGGAGGACGCATATGATATGCATCAACAATTTCCATTTTTGTTTGATAGATAGAATTATGATACTGTGATAGACTTTATTTCGACACTTATATACTGTGAAACTTCAGGATGAATTTTAAAACAAGAGGGGGTGTATGTAACATCCCTCTCTTGCATGCATTGAGTGGACTTATTCTTTGAGGACACAAGTGATCCGGTTCTTCATACGATTGATTGCTTTGATTATGATTATGAGGTATTGTGGATTTGATATTATGTTATTTTTGTTGTATTTACATTGACGGGTGTTATTTACTGGGTTCTCCTAAGTGTGAACGAATTTGGACATTAAGGATGCTGAGGCATTGATGAAACCCCTTGGACTCCAGATCGAGTCAGGGAGTCGATTGTTAGGTTTTTAATGTTGTTGATGTTAGATATGTACATATGATTAGATATTATGATGTTTATTATTATTTATAACATGATTCATTGATGGATATAGGATGACAATAGCATGCCAACCAGACTCACATTTGGAGTAAAGGGGTCATGCACGACAACTAAATACATTGAGGGAGAGGTGTGGCAATAGCCCTGCCACAACCTAATAACACTCCCATCATGGCTCAAACTGTAGGTTAATGATTACTTAGTTTGAGAATACCCACAATGCCATCAGGGTATACTATGACAATTTCTCATGATGATTCTAAAGAGCGTACAATAAGGTAGGGTCCTTATTCCTTAAAGGCTTTTAGTCTCCCACAAGATTACCTGACAGAGTATTGACTCCAGGGGTTTTACATTTGCTAAATTCATTCAAGAGGCAAGTGACACCCTTGGATCACATAGTACCTCTTGAAGGTCACATCGCGCAAAGAAAACCAAGAGGTGAGTGGCACCCTTAGAGAACGTAGTGTGTCTTGAAGGGTATGTTGCAATTTTAAATATGATAAGTTTATGGACCTAGTGCCTATAAAACTATGACTCCTTAGGACTAGGTGGGCCTTAAAATAGATGATGATATGAGTGAAATTTAATAACTAAAAGTTCCCTTAAAAATTGTTGCCCAGCCTAGTGAAATTAAAACCTAGGTCTAAGTAGAACATGTGGAAAAAGAAAAACTAAATAAACATGTAACAAGAAGGGGGCTAAGAAATTCAAACTTTAATTATTAAAGTAAAAATTATATTGGAGGATTAAATTTATTAAAAGGGTAAATGGTTGTTTTTATCTACACTTGCTAAATTGATATTTAGTTAAAAAGGAAAAAGGGGGAAACTTAAAAGAAAAAGATACTTAAAGAAAAAGGGAAACATAAAGAAAAAGGGGAATGTTCAACTTAGTAAGGAATCTAGCCTTTGGGAATTTCTATTTATGAACTCAACTAGGAATTAAGTAAGGCATAAGTCATTTAAGAATTGTAAGGGAATTTTGGGACACCAAGGAGCGTTTTTAGGAACGCTTTTAGGTGGGTGAGGAAAACAGACAAATTTAATTAATTAATAAAATTGATTTTCTGGTGCAACTAGGGGATCGGNCTAAATTGATATTTAGTTAAAAAGGAAAAAGGGGGAAACTTAAAAGAAAAAGATACTTAAAGAAAAGGGAAATTTAAAGAAAAAGGGGAATGTCCAACTTAGTAAGGAATCTAGCCTTTGAGACTTTCTATTTATGAACTCAACTATGAATTAAGTAAGGCATAAGTCATCTAAGAATTGTAAGGGAATTTTGGGTCACCAAGGAGCGTTTTTAGGAACACTTTTAGGTGGGTGAGGAAAATAGACAAATTTAATTAATTAATAAAATTGATTTTCTGGTGCAACTAGGGGATTGGGAAACATGTGTACGGGGGAGATTTTTCAAAATTAATTAAATGAAGAAGGAATCTAATGAGGGTTTTGGGAAACTAATGACTAAGAAACCTCTATAAAATGGATGGCGGAGGAGGTGCATAGACACAATCAACTTGCATAACGTTACGCTGTTGAAATTTATCTTGACTAAGTTTTCACTTATGGGAGTTGGGATACCTAGCTCGAGTAACGAGTGGTAGGTCGACCTTGTGAGGCGAGATGGGTGCTATCATTCTATGGTATTTTGTACATGGATCCTTTGTGGGCTCAGGAGAAGAAGAGTAGTCATGGCATTAGCTGGGAGGTACTGGTGAGGTCTCATTGGTTAAAAAGAGGGATCTCGACGAAGCGAACACCCAGGAGGACATCTTCACCTCGTCGTCATCGGTAAAGGTATGCCTATTAAGGTTGTTACTTATAATGAAGTTTAATTTACACTTGTTTATTTTACTGTATTTGGATGTGGATTTAATTTCCATGAGATTTCCTTGCACTTGTGTTCTATGGTGTTGTAGAAGAATTTTGTAAAATAATAATTGGTAATTGTAATCTCCTTGTCTCTTGATTCATCCTGTAAGAAACCTTGCTACCCATAATGTATTTTATTTCTGAGTTACTGTCTAATTGTGCGTGGCCAGAATGATCCCCATATTCAAAACATTGCATGTGTTTTCTTTATTCCTTGATTGTGCTTTCTTTCATTATTTTGTTCTCCTCAGAGAAGGTCTGGATGCATATCTGTGTTTTTATATTCTACTGATTTATCCTTTAAGTTATTAGTCAGTGTCTGAGCAGTTGTCCAGGAGCCGAATAGACTATCTTTCACTCTAGTGTTAAAGATTTAGATTCTAATGCCCTTCTTTCCTATGCATGGATAATAACTGTAGGATCATTTCTCTACCCAACAAGGAATTCTCTCCTCGGAATTTATTCCCTCCTTAACCTCTTTGATTATTGTGATATTTTTCTATGCGTTTGGTTTTCAATGTTTTAGTGATTCTATGCATTTGGGTTCTCTACTTTTTTATTCTTAGAGTTGTATTGAATCATTGCACATTGATTCTCTGTGTTTTGATTCTTAGAGTTGTATTAATTCTTTGCATATTGATTCCTTGCATTTTATTTTTATTATTCTTCTCCACAGAGAAGATCTGGATGCAAATTTCGTGTTGGCAAATCATTGGCATTCTTTCTAATCGTTGGCATTATTTGGAATAAAAGGAGCTGACTGACAAATTGTTGCTACGCTATATATTTTTCGTATGACAAATCGTGGGTGTTCTTTGCATATTTTTTGTTGGCAAATCATTGATGTTATTCATATATTTCTTATATATTTCTGTATAAATTCTATGTTAGCAAATCATTGGCCTTATTTCTAATCGTTGGCATTCTTTGGATTAAAAGGGGCTGACTTACAAATCGTTTGTATACTGCACATTTTCCTTTTGAAAAATCGTTGGTGATATTTTCATATTTCATGTTGGCAAATTGTCGATGTTCTTCATTTATTCCTTATATATATTTTTGTAAGTTTGTCGTTAAATCGTTCACTAGTTTGCAACAGTTTGATGGAAATTTTATTACTGTAAATTCGCAATTAAATCTGGGCAGCGAATGCTTCCCCACATAGAAGCTATTGGTGTTTTTTTAAACCGGTTTCAGTTTGTTTCCCCATAACGCTTATCACTGTTTCATTGTTCTTGTGGCAGTGTATTTTTAATCTCAGTTAACCGTATGTTTATTCCTTTAGTAATTCCTATAGAACTGAAGTTGATTCTTATAGGTGCAATGTATTTTAAATGTTATTTGACGGGTTAGAGAAGCGCCATAAACGACATAGTAAATTTACTGTGTGAAAAACACAAGGTTTAGAGTTGGTGTTGTCCAAATGTGCGTTGAATTTAATCCCAACCGTTTTTTTTTTTTTTTTTAAATTCAGTAGTTAAATGTTAATTATAGCGTCCTTATTATACAATGTCCTTGCCACAATTAATGTTTTTTACATGCAAATTGTTATGGAATTGTTTTAGATAATGTACTCGATTGTGTGATTACATTGGGATCTCTTACAGTAGTTGTGGATATTGTAATTCTTTCTAGCCAGTCCGGTCTCTATCTGTATTGTATTTGTAAGAATTGAGACAACTTTTCTATTATAGGTAGTGTAATGCAAACTAGAAAACAAGATTACATAATTCCTATATTCATCAAGGTGATTATGCGCCCAGTTGATAAAAATGATACAATGTACATCTTTCTCGTAGACGACAAGTTGATTCTGACAGAGTGATATCGTTGCTGCAGAATCAATATCGTTATTCAAAATCTAATTATCAATATCGATACTCAATTATAAAGTAGTGGATTTAGAAATAATTAATCAGGTATTAATAATTGAGTATGATTGATTCATTTATGGTTGACCAAGTTTCATGCTTGTAAGGTAAATAGGGTACTTTTAGAAAGGCAAATTTTTGTACTTATGCGATTATTATTTTGTTACTAGAATAATTGTCAAGAAAAAGTGTTATATGGTAAGATTATTAGTATTGAAGGAAAATTTAAACTCATACTTATAATGTGTTAATGGTATGATGAATATCTAATTACAAATAGGAAAGAAATTACTAACTATTAATTAATTAACTTAATATAAAGGTGTACAAGGGAATTTATACCTCAAATTGTTTTATTCATAGCTATCATACTACAAGTCATTGAAAAATAATTTTTGGGTACTATTGAAATTCTTAGAACCAAAATTAAAAATAAAATTGATTAACGCTTCTTAGGGTCAGACAGACTAGGGTTTACACTTGTGTTGTAGTAACTTATGGTCTATGATATTACCATATTAATTAATTCATCTAACATTTATTTATTGATTGATTGATTAATGGCATGCCTGGGACTTTAATAGAATTGCACCTCGAGTCAATTTTTGCTAGATAGATTGTGTATGTCAATTCTTGCATGCATGTAAATTAAAGGTCTATTGAAGTAGTGTTTAAATGCTTGGATTATCTAATGGTGCATCTTACAAAATTTTGAATCTTTGATTGTTTTTCCTTCTTGCCGTAAGGATTCTAGTAACTTGTGTCGTTGATGATGGTGGCATTGGGTTGATTTTGATGTTGTCAGTAAGGGTAGTCACTTTGTTTTGTGTAATTGATTATCACATGTTTCATATAGTTGCATGAAGTGCTAGTATTATGGGTCGTTGTTGTGTATTGCATGATTGCATGTGTTGGGTGTATCATCATCAAGTTGCGTGGATTGACTGATGTTGTTGTTCTCTTCCTATTTTCTTAGCGAAAAAAAATAAAAATAAATATTCACACTTGCTTGCGCCGCATGTAGTCATAACGAATGGGGTTGGAAAATGGATAACTTTCACTTTCTCTAACCCTATCCTAAATCACGCTTCAAAACTCCTTGGATTCTTTTTCTAGGAAATATGGAAGGAACATAATCGTAAAATATTTAAATATTTGTATATGGATATTGATCTCTTATGGAGAAAAATAAAAAGTAGCATCTGAAAAAAAAAAATCAATTCTCAATGGTCAGTACAATATTGAGACTATACATCCCAAGTGAAATGCATGTTAAAGGATCTTGATTTATACCCCCCCTCCTCTTCATGTTGCTGTCAATGACTAGCCCCTTACATCATCCCTTTTGATCTATGGGATCCCCCTTCTGTTGGTTTCCTTAAACTCAAATTTGATGGATATTCGGAGGGTAATATTGGCCTTGTAGGTATGGGGGGAATATTCCACAATAATAATGGTCATCTACTCCAACTCTTCATAGATTATATAGGTTTTTATAACGAAAACATGGGAGAATTAGATACCCTAGAAAAGGGTCTCAACATTGCAATTTAAGAGGGATTTCATAAACTATTTGTCAAGGGGGACTCTCAAATCATCATTTGAATGCTTAAAAAACTCCCATAAATATCTCCCCTCAACAAATTCTCCCTTAGTTAGAATCTAGAAGGAAACCTATAATGCATCTAGTCCCTCATTTCCAAGATTGAATCTATAATCCCTTCGCATGTTAAGAGCTCCATGAAACAAAGTTTCTCATAGATTAGACAACGAAGGAGTTATTTGCATGAACCAACCATTGGATTCAATATGGGATCCCTCAACCCATTCGACCCTCCATGTCAACTGGAATAGTCTAATGCAAGTAGATCTTGATTCAGAATAAGGCAGACCTAGACTTATACCTCCTAGAGTATCCACTTCCCTAGGTCCCTATTGCACATGGTCATCTTCCGTTGGTTTATTTTTGTTATGATATTTCAAATAGTTCAGTTTCTTTCTAGTTTCAAAGGTATATGAGCTTTGACCTCACCTTTTTTCACTAATATAGTTTTCCTAGTGACAAACCAATAGCACAATAATTATACAGTTTTATCTCAGATTAATACAAAGGAGAGTAGATAGCTTATAAAAAATTATGTATACTATTTATATATAATTAAAATATAGATATCTATTTACTTTCAAAATTTTATTAATAAATAATTTACTTAAAAGAAAAAATCATTATATGTACTCTACATATTATGCCACCCATTGTTTCTTATTTCCCAAGTTACACTTAACCTGCTTTACATATTATGTTACAAATTATGTTTTTCTTATCAAACCAATATAAAAAATCTATCCAAAGTTTCTTTTTCATTCCATATTTTGGAGCTTTAATTTAATTG
>JASDQU010103567.1:192805-216242 GCA_032191745.1 Picea mariana | reverse complement strand
CTAGGCTCGAGAGGGTCATAGCCGCACTGACCATTCCCCTAACCTTTCACTAGTCCAAGACAATGATATTTTTCTCCCCACCATCTGCCTAGATCTTATTTTTCTCTTTCCAGGGGATCATGCAAGTCTTCCTGAGTTGGGTTGGCACACCGTTGCCATCGGCTAGTGTAATATCCATGTGGTGGAAATAGCGGAGATAGAGGTGAAATTGAGTAGCCAACCTCTCCAGCTTAGATTTCTAGTCCTTCTCTACCTTGACTAACAGTTTGGCGATGGTTTCCAAGTTGTTGATGCGACTCAGGATTTATTTGAGCATCTTCTTGAGTTCCTTGTTATCCTCCTGTCTAGCATCCTTTGTTTCTGTAATCGCTTTACCAATCATCATATTAGTTGTCCACACCATCTCCATTTTTTTCTGGTATAGGGTTTCCTTGGGCTGTGTGGCCCCCAAATCAGTTACCCAGTCCACTTCTTGTTCTAGTGCATCCCATGCTTTGACTTTTCTTTTTCCTTTTATTTCCTTTTCCCAGCGGGTAATGGTCTCTTTTCCTTTTGGCGTTACTAGAGTTTGGAAGGTGTCCTCCGCCTATTTTTCCGCCTACTACATTCTTGATATCTATCATGGACTATTCAAGACTTCCTTTCTAAGGGGGTTTCTCTTCCAGTGCATTTTCTTCATTCTCACTATCCCATTGGGTCTGTTGCAGCTCCTTTGCTGGTTATTCATCATGCTCCTTGTATCTTTGGTAGTCCCTGATATTGCGCTTCTTCTAATTACAGTTATTTCTGATTCTGTTCCTCTTATTGGGCTTCTCCTCTGATGCTCTTGTCCTTCTAATCATGGATTACTTGTATTGGTAATCTCTCCAAATCTTTACTCTGGTTGCGGTTCATATAATCATGATGACTCACCTTTTATCCATGTACGGGTCCTTGCCCCTGCTCGTATGAGATCCTACTATATTTTTGTTCATATCTATGATTTTGCATGGAAGATCGGGTCCAGGCCATGTCACTCCCTCATGCCTTACGTCATTCGTTATATGCAGTTTGTCATATGTAATTTCCCTACTGATTTCTCCACTCCTCTTTCTGTCACTAGGGTATTGATGTCATACTTTCGCGTGTTTTTGATGTTGATCCTACATGTTTAATGGTGACCAAGTGTCCGACAATCATATCCTACCTGGGTTCCRCATGCCCATTGTTAGGCCTTATGCTTCCGTTCTCGATGTGACCTGCCCTGCTTAACTTGCCTTCATGTTATTTTGTCACTATCTGGATGGAGTCTACTATGAGTTGACCATTCRGGATGTTGATCCAGGTAGTTTCTAGTTCTGATCCTTCCTTATATACCCCCTCATTGGCTAGTCTATCTGCCAGGCCATTCGTTGACCTRCGRACCCAGCGAAACTCCACTGTGTTCATAATTTTCAAATGCTCCTAGATTTTCTATATTGAAAGGGCTAGGCGCCAGTGTCTCTAAACCTTTCTGACTATGRTTCCATTCTGGAGTCTCTTTTCCATGTTGATGACCAGGCTAGAGTCACTTTCCATGATTTTTTTTGTCATCCCTTTGCGTATTAGGATTTCAAGGCCAAGTTCTATAGGTCCATATTCCACTGCATTGTTGGTTGAGTTTCTCATGCTCCGAGCATACATCTAGATGATGTTACCACCACTATCTTTGATAGCTTCTCTCGTCCCTTCCACTCACGGGTTTCCTTTAGTCACCCCATCAAATTTTAGTTTGAGGATCTCCAACTGGGGGGGTGGTCTAGTTGTGGTATCCTATTTGGATTTGTGTATCCCGTGCAACCGTTGAACTATTGCACTCATCCTTTAGGTGAAAGAACTCCAGGATGCAGGAGTCTTGCTTAGTGAGTTTCATTGTTTCCTTCTTGCAGTTGCAGCTCTGCACCTTTCTCGTATTTGTGAGGTTATTGTCTCCTTGAGATCTCCTTTTGGTAGGCCTTCATTCCTGAAGATGCACTAGTTCCTTTATTTCCATATTGCCCATATTATCATATCCAGCGTTAGTTCCCAGTAGAGGTTCACCATTTGGTTTTCGTTGTAACTCTCATTCCAATTGTTGATGGTTGCACTCATGTTTCCCCATATCTTATTGGATTGGAGATATATATCGACCACTCAGTCCCATAGCTCTTTTGTGTAACTGCACTCGTCGAGGAGGTGATTGATTGTTTCCTCCTTGGATTGACAAAGGTGGCAGCGAGATGGACCTATATAACCCCTTTTCCTAATATTTTCCTAGGTTAGAATTATGTTGTGGAGTACTAATCATTCAAACAATTTGATTTTTGGCCATTGGAGGTTGTGTCAAATGTTTCCCCACTGTTGCGTCGGGTCCTCCTCATACTGGTCTGTGATGTACTTCCATGCTTCTTTTAAGTTGAATTTCCCCCATTTTCCCTTCCCCACCTTAATTGATCCTCATCCTCTGAGATTGCAATTTTCCTTTTCCCAGTTTCTATTCCACCTCTTTTGTTTGGGTTTTGATACAATCTCTATTTTCAGGGTTGAGTTGATCCCAGGTACTCCATTTGTGACCAACTATTCTCTGCTTCTAGTAGTGATGGATTTTTGTTTTACCTTGCGCTGTCATTTTTAGTTGTAGTTACTCCCTGTCTGGATGTTCCATTCTGGGTTCCTATTGCCACACATCCTCCCAAAATATAATTGTTTGACCATTTCTTACTTCCCAGAAGCTGTGTTTACAGATCCAATTCTTGTTGCACCATGCTAGATTCTAGATGGATGATCCCTCCCTTGTGCCCATGAAAGAAATGTGGTCATGAGCATTTATGTTCTCAGAATACTTGGCCTTCCATAGGTTTGTCCACAACACCAATTCGTCCTTGACCCATATCCACTAGAGTTTCTCCCCGTAGGCTTCATTAGTTATCTGTGGGTCTTGTAAACCCAAGTTTCCTTTGCCTTTTGGTCTGCATACCTTATCCCAGGCTATCGGGGCCCATTTATTTTTAGTTTCTGCACCTCACCATAGGAAGTCTCTTTAAATGGCTCTTATCTTTTGTAGAACTCCTTTGGGAGCTAGAAACAATGGCATTATATACATCAAAATTTATTAAAGAACTACTTTGGTAAGGATAAGCCTCCCTACCAGGTTGAGAGATTTGTAGGTCCAATTTTTTACCCTATCTTGTAGTTTGTTAATCAATCCTTCCCATGTTTCCATTTTTCAAGTTCTTTCCATTAGGGGGATTCCCAAGTATTTCGTTGGGAGCGTTTTGTGTTCAAACCCCAGAATGTTGGCCAGGTTCCTTTGAATTGCAGGATTAGTATTAAAGAAATAGATCATGGATTTGAAGTGGTTGATATCCACCCCATAAGCTTCCCCAAAGTATGCTAATATTATTTTGTAGGTTTTTCCTTCCTTAACCATGGGTGTACCATGGAGTAGGGTATCATCCACAACCTGTTGGTGTGTGGAGGTTATATAATTTTCGAAAGGTTTGATGCCTTTTAATTCTCATACTGTAGTTTCTCTTTTTATGCTTCTACTGAGCCCTTCAATCATTAGACTGAACAAAAAGGGGGATAGTAGGTCTCTTTGTCTTATGCCTCTCAAAGGCTAGAAGGATTTTATTGGGGCTCAATTGATTCAAAGAGAATGGCTTGTTGTTGAGAGTAGATTGACAATCCAATTGATCCAATGTTGTTCAAACCCAAAGGCTTCCAGTGTCTTATCCATATAGTGCCAACTAATTTTGTCGTAAGCTTTCGCCAAGTCAAGTTGGATTATTTTCCCCCTTGTTTTTTGGATTTTTAGCGTGTGTATAAGCTTATGGGCATGGACGATGTTTTCCATTATTTTTATTCCCTCTATAAATACTGCGTATTCCTGTGAAATCAGTGTGGGTATGAGAGGTTTCAAATGATTGGCTATGACTTTGGAGATTATCTTGTACACTACATTGCATAGAGCTATAGGCCTGTAGCGATCTAGGGTCCTTGCTTCATTTTCTTTTGGAATTAGTGTGATCACTGTGGAATTTAAAGCCTTCAAGATGGAAGCTGAGCATCTGGAGTCTTCCACAACCCCATAAACATCTTGTTTAACCACTTCCGAGGAGACTTTGAAAAATTACACTATGAAACCATCTGGGCTTGGGGCCCTTCCATTGAGCATCTCCTTGACCACTTTGTCAATTTACTCCTTTGTTATGTGTTTGATTAGATTGATGTTTTTTTCTTCGATGACTAGCCTAGGGATGTGCTAAGTTATCCTTTGTATGGACTCCTTTCTATCTTGATTCGGTTCCTGGGCTATCCCCTCGAAGTGATTGACCAATGTATTTTCAATTTCCTTGTGATATTCTCTTTTGATCCCATCCTAATCTCTGGTTTTCAAGATTTTTTTGTGTGTTCTTATTGCAATGGTTGTTCTATGAAACAATCTGGTATTCAACTCCCCTTCCTTTAGCCACCTGATTCTGGACTTTTGGTACCATAAAGTCTCTTCCTGCCAGCATCTTGCTTCCCATTCCTAAATCATATGGATCTCTTTTCTTTTCCTCTCCTCTATGTAATCCTCATCAATGCAGAGTTCCTGGAGTATCCTCATGGTTTCCTCGATATTTTTCTTCTCTTGTTTTATGTTTCGAAAGATTTCCTTGTTCCACTCCTTGATTTTGTATTTGATGTACTTGAGTCTCTTATAAGTTTGAGCATCCTTGTCCCTTGGTTCGATAATTCCTCCATCCACCATTGTTTGATATTCTCCTTGAAAGTGGGATTATCGATCCAAAATTTCTCAAATCTAAAGGGTCTTTTCTTCAAAGTTCTTTGGAAGTTTGCTTCCAATTGAACTGACCAATGGTCTGAACCCCCCCATGGGAGGATGTTGCACTCTAATGTTAGTCCCTGCAGAATAATGGAATGCGACACCATTAATCTATCTAGACTTGTAGCTACTTGGTTATGGTTAATTCATTTGTTATTCCAGGTGAATTGGCCATTTTTGGTTCGAATGTCTACCATATCCATTGCTTCAATGAAAGCTGAAAATTAGTCTGTGTCTCTACCTAATCTCCTGGTACCCCCTTTTTTCTCCACAAGTTTCATGATGATGTTGAGTTCCCCTTCTAAGATTGAATGGATGTTTGGGGCCTCGAGTCTGTAGATCTTCGAGGTCTAGGAA
Organism: Picea mariana; assembly: GCA_032191745.1. Taxonomy (NCBI): domain Eukaryota; kingdom Viridiplantae; phylum Streptophyta; class Pinopsida; order Pinales; family Pinaceae; genus Picea; species Picea mariana. The sequence continues at coordinate 211,057 of JASDQU010103567.1, read as the reverse complement.
CATTCTCCTTTTTTCCTCCAACCTCTGGGGGCCATACACATTTCTGCATAGAATCACCTCAGTGTTACCTATGATTTGCATTCTAACCGAAAGTGTGTGTATGGTTGCTTCAACTACTAGTAGGGTTAGCGAGTGTGGGTTCCATAATGTGAGTATACCTCCTTCCATCTGTCGGCCTTCTATAGCCAAAATCTTGTACTTACTCCATTTTTTTTTACTGATTATTTCCATTCTGTCTACAGTGCATTTTGTCTCTTGAATGAAATAGAGGTCAAGTTGTTCCTTCCTTAGTCTATTTTTAAGAATTCTTTGTTTTCATGGGATTTTTAGGCCTCTTATATTCCATGTTATAATATTCATTTTAACATTTGGGGGGGAGTTGGGGAAGAGATTTTTTATCTTACCTTAATTGATCAACATGGCTCCTAGTTCTTGTAGGGCTACACTGTTTGATTTCCTACCTTTCTTCCACCTTTTCTATTTGGGTGACTATTTTGATTTTCCCTCACCTGATTTGATTCATAGGTCTCTCTCCATGCATGTGTTTGATCCCTCTATTTTTTGCCTCCTCTCTCAGAAGGAAAAGGTATTGGTTACAATCTAGTTTCTCCACTGGCACATTGTATGCTCCCTGCTTTTTCCATTGTTCCAATATGTTCGGGAGGTCTATTCCTTCCCTTTCCAAAATCTTTTTGAGATTAGGATCTTTTGTGCCTACCTTTCTTGGTGTCATCCCTGAGTCTTTGTCTACCTCCTACATTGGGGTGTTGGTATCTTTGTTGCCTCTTTCCATATGACTCATGCTACTTCCCTATTCCCTCTTATTTCTTAGAATATATGTGTTCTCCTGAGTTGCTTGTGTTACACATCAAAATTACTCATTATGATGATGGCTTGGTGTCGTCATTAACAATGTCGCAAGTGTTTCATTTCACCTACAAGTGTCGCAAATATCATACTATTTTCCTATCCATGTTGTGTCTCAAACGATATTATCAAGAACACTTAGAAGACACCTCAAAAGACTGATTATGAAGAGGAGAAGTCATTTGACAAAAAGTGAAAATATTTTTCCACTAAGAAAACCAATAAAAAATACATTTTGAAAAGAAACGCTCCCCTATACATTGTCAGGGAGTGCCAATGCTCTGTGACCTGCTTTGGTGGAGCATTCTATCTCTGTATGCCCTATTCTGGGGGAGCACTGGCCTTTTTTGAGTGAATATTTGGATTGTTGAGAGAAATCAGAGAAGAATCCCTTCATATCTTGAGTTGGTTGGGTTCGGATCTGAGGTCAAAGCTTGACCTTAGGGAAGATCCACAACTAAAGGAGAATAATGCTCAACTTATCCCAAGGATATCTTAAGTGGTTAGGCCTCACCAAGCCTATATAAGGAGGCCTCTTCATGGTGAAAGGGGAGAGATTGTGAAGTATCAAACTTATGATCTCATAAGGGAGATATCATTGAAGCATCAACATTCTGTGTGGATTATTTGAGCAAGGGTATGGACGAAGGGAGCTTGGTGAAGCTGCTGCACTGAATCCATGGTTGTAAGAACCACTTTGTTCTCATAAATATAAATCTATGCTTGGCCTGTTTCCTTTAAATTTTGCGTACATTTCATGAACTTTTCTCTAGTAGGTAGATCTGTTTTTGAGCTAATATCAATAGAATAGGAAGTTTGTTGTATCTTTGTTTGTTCTATAGGACTTATTAAGGAGGTTAGGATTGAAGCTCAACCTGGATTGTCCGAAGACAAACACCACTAAAAAGGTACACTTTTATTCCTCCTCTTCATACATTAGCTTAATTATATAAAGGAATGTTAGTGTCCACAATATCATTTTCTGTCTTGGTCATAGGGGTCTATTATCCAAGGGATAATTCAGTTGTCCACAAGGGGATTTTTCTGTAACATAAAGTAGTGACTTCACTGGGGAGGGACCTTGATTTCTATTTCCTTTCCTAGGTCTTGTATTCAACTTTTCTCATTGTTGAACTTCTCCATACCATGTCTTTGATTCTTAGAACTGCGTTGATTGATTTTTTACCTCATCTCATACATTTTAATTTCTTGAAGTTGCTTGAATTTTTTTTTTTGGGGCATCTTTCTGAATTTTTAGTGGTTAGCGCCTCCTTGCCTCTTCTACTAGAGCATTGGTGCTCCCTGCTGAGCTTACACATAGCATTGAAACTCTTTGGTGCCCTTTACACTAGAGCGTTTCCATATTTCTTTGAAAAATATTTTAGGGATTTCATTCTCTGAGTTCTCTCTTTCTTTTGGCATTTGCTCAGAAGTCATACAACCTCAATACACCTTGGTATTGGTCTTCAACACATTTTTTTCTGAGGATTGACCACCTTTTTTTTGGAATTTTGATATTTTTTCCTTACCTTCAAGTCACCCTTTGTCTTTGACAATTCAGAGTCAAATTACTGTTTTCCTTTCACTTATGTGACTGAGCGAAATATTTTGTGAAGAATTTCAATGGTCTATGTCTGATTCCATTTGTTCTTTGAGGTCATCTTGTCCAAGCCTTTTTTTTTTTGGTTTTCTTTTTGCAATCTTTGTTATCTTTGTTTTTCTTGTTTAAAGCACAATGAGAGTGTGTTTTTGTTTGTGTGAAACTTGCTTCTGATTGTCTGAATCTCATTTGATCTTAAAGTCTGAATGACATAGGGAGATTTACATCAGATTGATTATCATTCTCACATAAAGAAAAGGATACATTTGTTATGATTGGTTTTGGATATTACAAGAACATTCTATGAAATTTTAGCATTATACTGGATTTGATCGAGAAACAATTGATTGAGGATTTTTAATCTTAGTGTTTGACAGTGAAAAGAACATTCTTCTCTTTCCTTTAAATAGGCATTCATTGAAAAAAAARATTGCTTATCATTTCTTATGCATTTTTTGGAATTGAGTCRTAATACCATCAGTTTCRTTTTCATACACCCTTGAGTAAAGAACAAMTGCAAATTTAACGCTAATTAAAATTTGTCTAGAACCTTTTGTTTTTAGAATCTTACACCAACAATAGACTAGGATTAACACTTTGGATTAGGCTATGAGAACAAATCTCCAAAGTATTCAAAACAAACATTAGCATCTTGCGATAGGGAGAGAAAAATCCAATTGTTGTATAGGATTTCTGGGATCSCCCTCTCCCAAAGGGGTTACGCACGAGGTCGCATTTGGGAGAGTTACGGAGATTATCCCTTYGTGGTTCAACCATTTGTAGTTGTCAGATATTATATTGAGAGTTATTCTTGAGGTTCAGCTGGTTTCATTTGGTCTTAGTGCTTCGTGAACTCTGAATCCATTCAAGGTCCTCTAGAGTTCTATTGGTCCACTTGTCCTCAGTTCTCTCGAAGGACTTCAGACTTGTTATCCTACTCATACGTTCAGACCAGACTATTGACTGTAGCTGCCTAGGGGATAAATATGAGTTTGTGTCCTTAGTAGCCATAATCTTTAGTTAATTACACAAGGTGATGGTGAAGGGAAGTCTCATTGTACCTGGAACAAACATTGGTCAAACTCGCTTGGGCTGCTTGGAGGGTAAATCCACAATTACTGCGTGGAATCTTGCACCAAACTGCAAGTCCATTAAGAAGGTCACCATCGTAAATATTCCACCATATCCTAGCCCCTTCTTGACTTGATCACATGAGGCTGGATTTCATCACCAACTAGTACGGTCATCGAGAGAAGGTTCTATTTGCTTGGTTTGATTCTTAGATTTGATTAGTGCATGATGGTTTTTTTCATTAGTTGTCCATAGATTTTTTCCACCAACATCGACCCTCCACACTATTTTCGTAGGGTGCAGGGACTTCCCCTAGAAAAAATGGAAGATTCTACCCCTTTACCCCCTCACTCGATGGATGGCTCTCCTCAACAGAGCGAGGTCTATGACATTATAACCTCACAGGAGGAATTTTCTACCTCTTTAGAAAATTTTCTAATTGTTACAGATCCTATGGAGGCTTTCCGCATTCCTGTGGGATATGAAAGGCATTTTATCCATATGAATTCAATCGAATAACTTGTTTTCATTGATCATTCTAAAATTCCGATCGGGTCTCATTTGAGTCCTCGAGTCGGAGACCCCTTTTGGACTACTGATATAGTTCAAATCCCACCTCGCATGGTGTGAGACCTTTATGGATTAGGAATAGGTGTTGATATACCTTTCATATCCCAGATACCTGAAACATCTGTTACCTATACCATACCTTTCGATCATTTTACTGGTACGACGGTCATTTCAACCACGCCATTCATTGATCTGAACATGCAGTCTGTTGGTCCAAGTTCCACTATTTCTCTCCAGATGGCCCATTCTATGATGGTCCCTCACGTTGTGACCATTCCCACTAGTAATGTGGTGGTTAGACAAGCTCTCATTGTTACACCACTTTCATCTAGGCCTTCTTCGTCACTTCCCCTTGGGTACACAACACTGAATTCTTCCATTGTCAACACTACCCAAGTTATACCCGGAAGTTCCATACCTATACAACAACCCGAAGGGACCAATATTTGTGGCTCTAATCCTTTAAGTGGCACAAATCAGTCATTTACATCTGGTTTCCAAATTCTAGGGACTCAACCTCATGCTGGAGGGAAACCTCCTTTCGGAGGGAAACCTCTGTTTGGGGGAAAAACTCCTTTCGGAGGGAAACCTCCATTTGGAGGGAAACCTCCATTTTGGGGCAAACCTTTGTTTGGAGGGAAACCAAATGTTGGGGGGCAACCTCAAACTGGACTGCATCATCAACCTTCTAGACATAATGCGTCTACCATGCCCAATCCTTGGCACACTCCTTTTCTAGGAAATCCACTATTCCCTGGGTGACAACATCCTCAAGGACAACAACAAGCTTGTCTTCCTTATGGAAAAAATGTCTATCCACCTTATGGAAAAACCCATCAACCGAATTATAATTCTCAAAACCCATCAGGTTATCCTCCGCTCGCACACGTTTCTCAACCCTCCTCAAATCCTGTTTACTCTTGTCAGCAACACCCGTATGTAGGAGAACCTACTAGCTACAATTATCCACCTAACCCAGTTTACGGTCCTATTAGTGTCCCTGTGCCACACCAGTATCACCCTCAGGTTAACCGACAGATGTCGTTCCTTGCTACTCTAGATCTCCCAGACTTGTCTCAGTTGACCAATGATCCTATATGTCATTATCCTTTCTAGCTGGTGATTCCAGCTAAACTACCTTATGATATTCCAAAATTTGACGATAAACTTGGAGAAGAACCAAATAACCATGTGATGAATTTCCATTTATGGTGTTCATCGAACTCCTTAATGGACAACTCTATTTGTTTACATCTTTTTTAGTGAACGTTGATGGGCTCAGCAGCCAAGTGGTATATAGAACTTCCACATGGTTCTTTCCAAGATTTTAACTCCCTTTCCATGTCCTTTCTCACACAGTTTCAACTACCCATTCGATATGAGATGGGTACCAAACTCTTAACCTCCCTTCATCAAAAAAACTCCATGCATATTTCCGATCATATTCATGAGTGGAGACGATGACGAAGGTTGATCAAAGAAGTCATTCCACAACAAAAATATATGGTTTCTCAAACCCCCTCTCCGAGGGGAAGTTCCAGCCATCCTTCCCATGATGAAGCCTCAAAAAGTGCCCATACTTACATGTTTAACGATATTTATTTAACCACCCTCTCTATGACATATGACACACCAGTTAAACCTAACAAAGGAAAAGTCAGTAACGATACTTTATCAGATCCATCACCATCCTCCGTTAGTCCTCCGTCTGGACCACTTCATATTGAGAAACCAACATTCGACTCTATCCTACACGCTCCTAAGAGAACTATTCATAAATCTACCTTTAATCCTAGTTCATGTGCCGCCCAAAACTACAACATTGTTGAATATTGGGCTCAAGCACTGTGTGCTATGTCTGCGTTAGAAATTCTATAGCACTACCCTAGTCAACGTAGAACACTCTTTGTTGCTATTGGCGCTTTTGATGTTGAGTCGCCCAACAATATCATGTTTAACCTAGAAAATTATACATCTTGACTCTCCCACCAACTTGCTTTCCAAATTGATGTTGTTGTTCACAATCAACAAATTCACCGAACCATCTTGGATGAGGGAGCGTCTACTTGTGTCATGTCTTTAGCATGTTGGAAAGGTTTAAAATCACCTGCACTTAACAAATCCCCAACGATGTTATGCCCATTTGATGGATGAGGTTTTCATCCCCATGCAGTCTTTCAGTCCCTGTCCATCTAGTTGGGTAGAAAAAATGTCATTGTTGATGTCGAGGTGGTCGATGCTCCCCTCGATTGCAGCTTATTACTTGGAAGAAGTTGGTTTTATGCTATGATTGTCGTTGCTTCATCGGTGTTTCGATGTGTACAATTTACCCACCAGGGAAAAATTGTCACTGTCGATCAATTAGATTTTTGTACACTTGACGCTTGCGCTCCCGCTACCAACAATATTCCATTCTTGGGATATGACAAGATCACATATGAAAGCATTGGTGTCAGCTTGTTGAAAGACTCTAGAATTATGGGTACCTTCCCTACACCACTTCCACACACCACACATCATGTTTCCAAAATCAATATGATTTCAACTACGGTTTACCAATCCTTGCAATCATCTAACCCTTGGATTGTACCTAGTCCGTTGGAATTCTATGCACTAGGTGACACCATGCCACTTAGTCCAACCAAAACCTCATAGGTTTCCATCCAATCTGCCTCTCCCTCCTCGAATGACCAACATCTCTTGGCACCTGACATTTACTCGATGCCATCGTGGGTAAGTTCCTTGATGTTTGTGTTTGAATACACTTCCCATATTTTTCCTTCTGATGAATCTATAATGGAAATGCTTAGCATTGATGATCTACCTTGGGATGATAGCCATCATCAATCCTCTTTTCTTCCACCTCTCGAAGAAACTCAAGAAGACATACACTCTGTATTCCCTCCTGATGTTTTCAATTTTCCACAATCTCCCATCCTCACATAAGATACTCTTTCTGAGGGGAATTTAGGCAACATCACCTCTACAGCCATTATTGAAATTTTGATCAAGGAAGGTGTCATGGAAAATATTAATCTTGGTGGTAATTGTTTGCCCGAGGAAGTTGTTTATTATACCGCTTTATTTAAATAATTTCGTGATGTCTTCGCTTTGAGCTACGAAGATATGCCAAGTATTGATCCATCGATCGTTGTGCATGAAATTAAAACCTACCTAGGTGTCAAACCTGTTTGACAGAAACCCCACCTGGTCCATCCTAAGAAGACTGTGACTATTAAGGCAGAAGTTGAGAAATTATTGAAATATGGCTTCATATATCCTGTCCCTTTGATGGAATGGTTTTCAAACATTGTTCTGGTTACTAAGAAGTAAGGGACCATTCATGTCTGCATTGATTATAGGGACCTCAATAAGGCTTTTCCGAAAGACAACTACCCTACACCCTTCATTGACCAGATTATTGATAATTGTGTTGGTAGCATAATTTTCTCTTTTATGGATGGTTTCTTAGGGTATAACCAGATTGACATTTTACCTGTTGATCAGCATAAGACAATCTTCATCTTCCCGTGGGGAACTTTTGCCTATCGAAAAATACCTTTTGGCCTTAAAAATGCTGGTTCTACATTCCAGTGAGCCATTTCATATGCTTTCCATGATATCAAACATATTGAGGAACCTTACCTCGACGAATTACCTCCCACTCATCCAATCGATCAAACCATTTTGGTCATCTATGGACAATTTTTCTTCAATGTCGATTCTACTGTATTCATTTGAACCCACATAAATGTATTTTTGTTGTCGAATCAGGCCGACTCCTCAGCTTTATTGTCTCCAAGGACGAGATTCGGGTGGATCCCTTAAAAATTAAAGATATCCTTTCTTTATCTCCACCTAATAATATGACACAACTTCAGTGTTTGCAGGGGAAAGAAAAATTTCTTCGCCATTTCATTTGTAACTATGCTAAGATTACCAAAGGATTTATGTGATTGTTGCAGAAAGAAACCTCTTTCATCTGGGATGACATTGCTCAATGATCTTTTTCTTCTCTTAAGCATGCACTGACCAATGCACCTCTGTTGCATCCTCCAAACTATATGTAGGATTATATCCTTTACTTAGCGGCCTCTACTTCCACTATTGCTATGGTGTTAGTTCAAGAGGATCCTCTCAGTGATGAAAACATGATATATTATTTGAGAAAAATTCTATTTGGTCCCGAGCTCCAATATTCACATGTTGAAAAGTTGGCTTTGGCAACTGTCATCGTTTTCCAAATATTCTGTCACTACATTTTTCTACGCACCACCACAGTCATCACTGAATCAAACCCCATGTATCACATTCTGACACATCAAGTTCTTGGGGGAAAATATTCAAAATTGATCGTTATGGTTCAAGAGTTCGATATTGAGTTTGTTAAGTCTAAAGCTAAACAATATTTGGTGTTTGCGAAGCTTATATGAGAATTTCCCCATGCTGATGAAGATACTGAACCCAGAGACTCTCTCCCTGATGAGACTGTTCCTCATCATCACGTCTGACCCTTGGTATGGGGATATCCTTCTTTATTTCCAAACCCAACGTTTTCAGCCTGATATCTCTTGTGAAGAATGTCATCATATTCACCATCATTCTCATCGCTACCTTATCTTCTGTGATACTTTGTATCGCCGTGGTATTGATACTATCCTATAACGATGTTTGACTCATGAAGAGGTTCAATGCATACTCAATGAATGTCACCTTGGAGCCTCTGGCAGTCACCTTTCTGGGATGGCTACAGCCCATAAAATGTTATGTGTCGGTTACTTTTGGCCCTCCATCTTCAAATATTATATCGAGGTTGTAAAAAATTTCCCACCCTACTAGGTTTTTCAAAACAAGGCACGCACCCACCCTGCTCCATTGCGTCCCGTTATTTCCATCAAACCCTTTGGAAAATGGGGAATTGATTTCATGTAGTGTAAGCCTACCTCAGCCGGGGGGCACAATTATATAATCATTGTCGTCGATTAATTTATAAAATGGGTTGAGGCTATGCCTACCTTTCTGAATGATGGTCATACTGCAACTCTTTTCTTTTTTAACCACATCATCACTCATTTTGGTGTTCCACACGCCATTGTCATTGATCATGGTTCACACTTTAAAAAACAGATGATGAGTGAGTTGCATGCCAAGTTGGGTTTTCGCCATGAAAACTCATCCCCGTACTATCCTCAAGTGAATGGACAAGTTGAAGCTATCAACAAAGTCCTCAAAACTATGATCCAACAGATGGTAGGGGAAAACAAGACATCCTAACATCTACAACTTTCCTCCACTCTCTAGGCCTATCGTACTTTAGTGAAAAGTTCTACTGGATTCACTTCTTTCCAGCTAGTATATGGTATAAAAGTTGTTTTACCAATTGAATGAGAAATTCCCTCGATGAAACTAAAAGTAGAACTCCTTCCCCACACTTCTGTTGAAGAGGAACATTTCTTACATTTGACTAGGTTGGATGAAACACATCGTGATGCCTCTCTCATTAATGATAAGTTAGGGACAATATTCTCATGATAAGTTAGGGACAGGGAAGTCAGAACCTCTATGGCATGGTCCTTACATCGTGAAATGTCTTCTAGATAGACGTTCCTACGAGCTAGATGACTATGAAGGAATCTCCCTGGGTGAGCCTCGAAATGGGATTTACCTTAAGAAGTACTATGCATAGAACATATAGCATACGTGCTTTATACACTATTGTATTTTTGGTTTGGCATGTCTTTTTCTTTTGCATGCTAGATTTTTTTCTTTAGCCACTTATACTGTGTCTTGTGTTTTCATTCATAGATGACATCTTCCTTTCCCTTCTTTTTCGGGTTTGCGGATGACACTAGTAGACATACCCAAAACGTTGCTTCTCCAGCTTGGATCATTTACCACTCTGACCAGTTGGTGAGTTCCGGAGGTATTTTCTTAAGATCGACAACTAACAACATGGCAGAATATCATGCTTTCATCATACTTTTAACCGAAGCCTCCTCCCTAGGATCTTCTCACATGATTGTAAACCTAGACTCCCAACTCATGGTCTGTCATCTTAATTGAATCTACACTTTTCACAATTCTATCCTACTATGTCTCCACTTACAAGTTCGTTGTCTTGAACAAATGTTTTATTTTATTGAATACAGACACATACCAAGAGAACTCAACACCATTTTAGATTCGTTAGCTAATTACATCATGGATAGGTATCTCGCACATAGATACGTTTTCATAAATGAAATAAATCACATAACATATCATCATGTAAATTAAAATGCATCACATAAAAGACATCATTATTTGCAAATCATTTGGCACTATAAAAACTCAGAAATGTATATATATATATATATGGCATGACTAAAAATGTTTGATTACATCAAAAAAGTACATAGAAGGGGAAAATGTTGGGTCCTCATTCCCATAACATCGTCATGAATACTATACAAAAAAATATCATCAGTGAGGTTTTAATCTTCCCACATCACATTGTGCTCTGAGTAGCACATCACTGCATGGGCTACTCGTCTCAGTAAAGAGTTAATACTTTCAGGAACCCCCAATGTGTGTCTCTGCAAGTGAAAGGGTATGTTATCCCTCTCAAAGGGAGGAATACTCGTCGTAAGACCATGAAGGTTTGTCTCCACCTCTAGGAGACCCCCTTTTGTTACTACTACTTGAGAATCCCTGCGACGCCCCAATGTCGATATCTTTACCGAACATGTTTCTCCCTTATCTGCATGATGAAACCATACATCTGTTAGAAACTCTCTTATGTACCCAAAAAAATAATATAAGTTTAATATCAAGAAACACACTTGACAAGATCTTTTGGTTTCTTACCTGGCACATCCCAGTCCACCCCATATGGAAGGACCAGTTCTATGCTTCCCCAGAAATCCACTCCGACGTATGGAAAATCTTCTATCACAAACAATTGGAATCCTAGCCAAGTGAAGAAATCACCGATGAATTTGAACTCTGAATCAGAGCCTAGTCTCGGAGACAGGTTAGTCCATCGCTCCATATGTGGTTCTTCCACTAGTTGTACTGCTAATGAAATTTGGGGTTGCATCAGAGGAATGCATTCTAAGAAGAATGAAACCAAGAATGAACCATACACGAACTACTTTTGATGCCCTGCTCTGCATCTCGTAATCTGCTCCTTCACATTCTTAAGGAACCCTGCACTCTAGTTAAACAATGTTGGGTCTAGACACTATAAACCATAGGCCACCTGTGATCTTGAAACTAGGTGTGTGCCGGTACTTCCCTCTATACTCGTAATGGAAAACATAATGGACTAAAGAGGTAGGTCCCTGATATCTTTTATTGTGATTCTACCTCCCACTAGTCTCGCTCTTGGGACACAATGGTTTGCCAGGTACTCATCCACAAGCGCAAGAAGTTCCCTCTGTTCGGATAAAAATACAGGAGCCCCTCTTTTCAAGAGGTCGGTGAAGAAGTATACATCTTCCAGCTTGATGGTGAGAAGTTGCATTCCAATTTGGAACCTTGTTCTGCGACATTCCATAAACTGATCATATGCTCAAGAAGAAGAATATCTTTCTTCATTTTTTTCATTTTGAATAACTTGAGGAGATGACAATTCCTCAGTGAATCTTGTGCTCGAGGACTTTTAAAAGAGGCCACATCATCAATCTCATGCTCTCTTTCTTTCCACTCGATCATGGTTATTGCCAAAGTTACCTGCAATAATTAACAATCAAAATTCATTAATCACATTTTTTGGGCAATTTTTGGGCAATGTAAAATATTTAAAAAATAATTGTTTCCTCTTCCAAGAGGCCAACGCCTCTACATGAACATCAGGGCACCAACGTTCCCTCACAAGGGCCATCAGAGAGATCTAAAATCCAAAATGCCCCCTTTATGATCTGGGAAAGTGTTGTCCGTTTTTGATCATTTTTCTTATGTCTTTGGGCAGCACCCTCTAGACCACTACACCAAAGTGTTGGCATGCACTTCATTAGCATACAAGAGCATTTTTGAAATCGTACAACACTCCCCCACTTATCTTAGAGGAACGCTGAACTTTTTTGGGTGCTTGGGATGACCTAGGACATCAATTTTAGTATCTAATTATTGCCTTAAAGTAAAATTTGAACCATACAAATGAAAGAAAGGAAGAAAAGAACTAACCTGGTCCAAATGGCGAGGAAAATGGTTGACCATAGCTCCAACAATGAATAATGCAAGATTCACCTCCAAAGCACAAATTCTCCACTGCTACAAATCTTTGCACAGATGAAATGGTAAATGATATTGTTACCCCATTTTACTATTACACATTTCATTTTTTCATAAGATATAGTTATTTTTGGGTTTTTGAAAACATTTTGGAGGCCTTATTAATCCCCTAGAATGCAGTTTTGACATTATTGGCAGGTTTCAAAGAAGTTTTGTTCATTTTTCAATCTTGTCACATTCACGAGAATAGTATTAGTTCGTTCTCAAGCTCAAAAACATAAGAACGCATCAGGTAAAATTTTATCCCTTTTTCGGACCTGCATGGATACATGAAAAAGGAACCCCTTGGAGTCAACTTTAAGATCTTTTCACACTCTCTAAACATGAAAAGACTGTAGAGTGATCTTGCTTCCTTTCCCACTCGTTAAAAGGTTTGAAAGGGCATCTTTCAAGTGATAATTTATCTCTTTTTCAGCCTTGTGAGACTAACATTACGGAAAAGGACCATACTGGAGTCGTCTTTAAGTCATTTTTAGACTCTCTAAATATGAAAAACCACCGAGTTTACCTTATCTGGACTCGTTAAACAATCATACATTGAAGGGCCCATACAGAACCGAACCCTTACTTCTTCCAGTTCATTAAGAAAAGGAAGAGGGACTTACCGAAGGTGAGTTATATCGAGCATGTGTTACCCTCCTTGAGATCGTTAAATCAAAAAGACGTACTCATCTATCTGGATGGGGGAAACAAATGAAGGAAGCAAACCAAGCAGGTTTTGAGAACATTACCAGTAACTCTTACAGTCGTCCTTGAACACGACACTTTGTCTTTGCACACATTTTAAATCCTTTGAACCTCTGCACTGAACCAATCCTCTGAGTTTTCTTACTCCTTTGGGTCACCCAAAAAAATTGATAGTATCCACTGCATCATCAAGTATTGGTCCATGTCATGTTTCTGCTGTTGTGCCTCAGTGTTCAAGGGAAGTATCTTCCTCGAGAGTCAACCATCACAAATCTTTTGTTTCAATACCCATGTTAGTCCATGTTAATTTGATCCACCAATTACATCTTTGTGTCATTTTCGTTTCATTGATGGGGGATACACCAAGGCATTCCCTCAATGAGTATATTCCTATCGACTTCAGCACATTATCCAGGAACTAGACTTAGAAACTAGTTAGTACCTTGGCACCTTCGTGCCTCAATGGTAGGCCTCCTCACTTTTGACAGTGGGTTTACATCATTGACCCCTGATCGGATGATTCCACGAATGTTCAACTTTATATCATTTGTTCACATTCGCTGGAATGTACTAGGGTGCCTTGGGAATCATTGACATCAATGGTGATTTCCCTCGCGCTTGTTAACGGTTTACCTGATTGACTCGTAATCAAGTGGTTTCTTCCATGTTCGACATCGGGACATCTATTCACATGGTTGTATTCGTACTACATCGGGATCTGTAAGAAGACCCTAGGTTGAAGAATCACTCTTATATGTACTTTTCCCAGGTTGCAATGGAGTTTCTTTTGAACATTGACACATATATTGTTACATAGATCCACTTTGTATTGGTTGTGGCTATGTCTTGTTGTCTCGTATATCCACTGTGTATTCTTTGTGGCTACGATCAGTTCAGGTCATAGGAGTATAGATCCACATTATATCTTCATTGTCTATACCTTTTTATCAGTATAATTATGGATCCGCGGTGTATTTTATGGTGTCCATACCTTGAAAGTCTTTATCACTCAGGCATAGGTATGCATGCCTTGGGTTTGAAACATGTCATAACATTTGTTTCATGGTTGTGTGCAGCCTATCAGGTTCTCTGAGTCCGTACCCTTGCTTGAAAAAGTATCCAAAGTACTTCAGTGATCAATTCTCATCTTCTAACTTCACACTTTGAAGGGGAATCTGTTACACATCAAAATTACTCATTAGGATGATGGCCTAGTGTCGTCATTACCAATGTTCCAAGTGTCACTTTTCGCCTACAAGTGTCACAAATATCATATTGTTGTCCTTTCCATGTTGTGTCTTGGATGAGATTATCAAGAACACTTACAAGACACCTCAAAAGACTGGTTGTGAAGAGGAGAAGTCATTTGACAAAAAGTGAAAATGTTTTGCCACTGAGAAAACCACTAAAAAATCCATTTTGGAAGGCAACACTCCCCTATACACTGTCAGGGAGTGCCAACACTCTGTGAAATCCTTTGGCCAAGCATTCCATCACTTTGTACCCTACTCTGGGGGAGCACTGGACTTTTTTGAGTGAATATTTGGATTGTTGAGAGAAATAAGGGAAGAATCCCTTCATATTTGGAGTTGGTTGGGTTCAGATCTAAGGTCAAAGATCGACCTTATAGAAGATCCACAACTAAAGGAGAAGAATCATCAACTTAAACCAAGGATCTCTTAAGTGGTTATGCCTCTCCAAGCCTATATAAGGAGGCCTCTTCATGGTGAAAGGGGAGATATTGTGAAGTATCAAACTTATGATCTCATAAGGGAGATATCATTGAAGAATCAACATTCTGTGTGGATTATTTGAGCAAGGGTCTAGACGAAGGGAGCTTGGTGAAGCTACTGCACATCATCCATGGTTGTAGGCACCACTTTGTTCTCATCAATATAAATCTATGCTTGGCCTATTTCCTTTAAAGTTTGCGTACATTTCATGAACTTTCCTCTAGTAGGTAGATCTATTTTTGAGCTAATCTCAATAGAATAGGAAGTTTTTTGTATCTTTTTTTGTTCTATAGGACTTATTGAGGATCTTAGGATTGAAGCTCAACCTAGACTCTGCGAAGACAAACACCATTAAAAAGGTACACTTTTCTTCTTCCTCTTCATACATTAGCTTAATTAGATCTAAAAGGAATTTCAGTGTCCACAATTGCATTTTTTGTCTTGGTCATAGGGGTCTAGTATCCAAGGGAGAATCCACTTGTCTGCAAGGGGATTTCTCTGTAATAGATTGTTCCCTGGTTTCTCTAGATTTTGTCTTTTTCTTTCCTCTTTCTTCCCCTTGGTTATCCTTGTCCCTTCCTTCTATTCGAGTCATGGCTTCCAAGTTGCTTCTTGTTGGGGTTTTTCTTTGTCTCTTGTTTGCTTTGTTTCTATGATTAGGTTTTACAAATCTGTCCTCATCTTGTTGTGTTTTGGTATTTTATGTTTCTTATTTTTTGTTGAGAAAACAATCTCTAATTAGGTGTCCATGTTCATGGCATCTTCAACATCGGAAGGGGATCTACCCATAGTCTATTATTTGTATCCATTCCTCATCCTTGAATTCAAGGATTATGGATTCTGGGAGAAACCCTAACACATCCATATCTATGCATATACATACATATGATGTATATATCCCTTCTAGGGTTGCTTCTGATGTCTTGACATATTTTCCAGGATTTTTCCTGATTTCTTTGAAGGTAGACGACAGCCAGTAGTCTAGTGTTAGGGAGTAAAACCTCAGCCAGACTAGGACATTTTTAAAGTTTTCTTTATTCGGGGAGAATTTTTCCTTCCACTGTCGCATGTACAACCCTGCTGAGGCATGGAAGTATGCCCCCCCCTCAAAGACTTTGTCTCTATCCTCCAATTTCACGAAAGATGTTATGAAAAACCTTTCGAGCCCAAGTGGAGTTCCACTTCTCCACTTGGCTTCCATTAATATTTTATCCATTTGCACAACATTCTTTCCATGGGACACAACCCCATGAATTCACAAATTAGTGCATGCATCTTCATCTGGTCCCGATAGAGTTGTGTTTGCGGGTATTTCAGTACAACCCTTGGTATCATTGAGGTTTTAGTTTTACATGGATTGTGTCAAGTTGTCCCACTGGAGTTCTCTGGTCCCTATACTTCCTTCTTGGCTTCTCTGACTTCCTCCCCCACGTGATCCCTTTTTTCTTGTTTTCTCTCCTGGTTCTTTTCCAATCCTAATCCCAAGGTGCTTGTCACTAGTTCTTTGAAACCAACACCTCGTGGGCCTTTCCCCTGTCCACCAATACCTGTTTGTATGAGAGGGTTCCACTCCCTCCCCCTTGGGTAACCATTATGTGTGTTGTTGAGACAATTGTTATCAAACCCTAGCTTGCAGTTTCTTCAGAGTAGTCCTGCCTCCATCGGTGAATTGTAAAAAAAAACTCACTTGATCCACCTATCAACCAAACCAAATTATTGCAATAATTGAGGTGCCCTAGCTTCTCCCTATTCTACATAGTATATATTTAAATAAATAATATATACATATAAAGTTATTACTATAATTTTATTTATTATTTCACATCTAAAAAATATTCATCAAAATTATTTGTAATTAATTAAATTTTCTAAAACAATAAATTTATAATTTTAAATGTTATTTTCATTTAAAATAAATAAAAACTTTAAAATAAAAATAAAAATAAACTATAAAACCACTAAAATTTAACACTATATTTCATTTATAAAATCGTACGACTTTAACACTAACTTTAACACTATGTTTAACTTAATTTTATTTATTATTTCAAATCTAATAAATATTTATCAATATTCTTTATAATCAATCAAAATATATAAAACTTAAAGTTTCTATTCTTTAAAGCGATTCTAATTTTAACTTAATAAAAACTCTGAAATAAAAATAAAATAAAATTATAAAACCACTGAACTACTTTAACACCATATCCAATTTATAAAACCACATATCTTTGACACTATGTTTAATTTAAATGAGAAATATTCTTTATAATCAATCAAAATTTATAAAACTTAAAATTTCTATTCTTTAAAGCTATTCTAATTTTAACTTAATAAAATATCTGAAATAAAAATAAAATAAAATTATAAAAACACTGAACTATTTTAACACCATATCCAATTTATAAAACCACATAGCTTTGACACCATGTTTAATTTAAATGAGAGATGAAAAAAACAAAGAAACTTATTTGATAGTGTCATCAATAACATCTAACATCGTCCAAACCACTATGTAAGTTGTCTTTGATGGTCTATATCTAAGAAGCATGGTGTTGGAAAAAAACCCTAATCTTAAATTAAAAAAAATAGTTTATAAATAAATAATAATAAATTTATAAATTATATATATATATAAGTAACCTTTAAATTCTTCAATGTTACATTATCAATTAAGAAGATTTTTCAATGTTACATTATCAATTAAAAAGATGAGAAGAAAAGAAAATACAATAATAAGAATAATTTATAATGATATAAAAAAGATGAAAAAAATATAATAATAAAAAATAATTTATATAAAAAAACACAAAGACTTTAGGAGCTCGTGGGGATGGTTCCTATTTATAGAAATATGAACATATTCACGATTCGTATTTATTGAAATTTAAGCACGTCCATGCAATGGCATGAGTTGCACTTAATGTGATGAGAGCGATTAAATATGACAAACAATGTGATGAGAGCGATTAAATATGACAAACAATGATAAAGAGAGTGAGAACCCGAACTAGGAGAGGTTCAAATATTTATAATTAATATTTAATTTTATATGAAATGGGGTAAGGTTTCTATTAATTATAGATGATGGTTATAGATAAGGGTCTCTATGAAGTAATAAACCTGTTTATATAATATTTATATTTTATATTATGGTGAGTTGGTAGTAATTAATTTTATATAATGGTTAGTGGTTTGTAATTAATTATCAATAATTTCTTATTATATAGATAAAAATAAGAAAAATAAGAAAATAAAAATTGTCTATATAATAATTTACAATAAGATATTTATAATTTGAAAAATGAAGGTAATATTTTCTTGCTAGGAGACTTTAATGTTAGGACTGAAACGAAACAAGCTATTCTTTTAAGTAGTGATTCCAACCATAATCCTTTATGGCTAGATGAGGACCTTATTTTATATAATAGCTACAAAAGAATCTCTCAA
>JASDQU010103567.1:131379-152746 GCA_032191745.1 Picea mariana | reverse complement strand
GTGTATCTACAAATTTAAGATGAACCAGAAGCTAAACTTTTTACCACAGATACCTTACTAATTTCCGTAAATGGCCTCCAAATTTCAAGGTCTGAAACATTACAAAAAATGTTTTATAGTAAAAATTCTGCAATGACTCATTTCAAGATGATTCCAGAACCCTATCTTGTACAGGTTGTATATCCAAAAGTATATGGCCTCAGGAGATGAATTTTGAACCCAACATACCTTAATCTGTCTACTAAATATCCTCCAAGCTGTTCCTTCCAAAACTTTGTAGAAAAAATATTATAGCAAAAATTCCACAGTGTCTAAGATGTAGTAGTGAAACCCCAAGACCTTGAGCTCTGATACCATATGTTAAGAACCAAACATCAATATAGCATAGAAAAACCTCAGGAAAAGTAATCAATGCCTTGAAAAAGAGATAATTTCAGATAATAAGCCTCTTTAAGGGGGCAACCTCCTTTTACCCCACTTAAATGTTCAAGTACAAGATGATTCAAAATGAAAATGTCTCCTTGGTATATATAGGAGACTAGGAGGTATAATTACAACTAATGGCCTAAAGACGACATAAATAAAATAACATTACTAATATAATATGCCCCAATTAAGGGGTAATGAGCCAATATTAGGGCTTAACAACAATTCTCTCATAAAAGAGGGTTGCCTTCTATGGAAAAATACCCTAAAATAAATTATATCATCGTATCTGTGACTTAATGATGAGCGGTCAATATTGAATATGAAATTACAATATAAATTTACAAGGAAAATTTTCCTTCAGGGGATTCTCCCCCAAACTGCCCCCCACCCCCCGCATGGAGGGGTGTACACTCTTCATGGGGTATAAACATGGTTGAAAACAAAAACCTTTGAATCAGGAAGATAATAAGGCCCCACAACAACCACACATAGTTAGAGTTTACTGACAAAATAGATAAGGAACATAACCGACTGGTAATTGTATATCACACATATATAAACACTATCATGTAATTTAAATATAGAGGTTGTCGTGGGAATACATATAATAATTATTATTGATGGTTTTGCTCCACTTGTGTATGTTATTCTACATTTTCGTGTGCTCTTATATATAATGTTATAATGTGTAATGCTCTATGTAACAATCTGTTGGAAACCTTGCTGTACTTTCCCATAGACTACAACATTGGTTCCATTGTTGGTAGTTATGAACTCATACATGCACAACCAAAACACACATAGATGCTAACTTTGGAAGATGTACATGAATGGTGGGAGCATAAAATTATCAACTACATTAATAGTTATGCAAGAAGAAACTAATTGATGCTCATTGAAGCATACAATAAATTCCTATTAGAAGCTCACAAATGATTTTTGGAAGTCATTCCAGAAGCATTATTCACATATATCAATCATCCTAATGCACATACCCACTTTTGATGAGCATTTGATGCACAAGATCATAAACAGAGGAAGAATAAAATTAAATGAGTGGGTTGAGAGGATCGTGGAAGAGTACATCAAATATAAAGTAGTTGAATATAGAGAGTCAATCCAAACCATCAATAAAAAAATTATATACAAAATTGCATAACATTTTCCTTTTGCACCATCCTGTCCTTGGTACATAAATTCCCCTTAAAGGAGTTGGTGAAATTGTCAAGTATCAACCCCCTTGAAAAATCTTTCTCCAAAAAAGTCATCTAAAAAACATGACTTTTGAGCATATCTCATGGACCAACAAAATGGCCTTGTACCACAGATATTCCCTTATTTTTTAATAAATTCAATGCACAACAAAGAGTTTGTTGGAAGAGGCTTGTGTCTTTGAAGAATTTCAGCACATGAAAGAGAAGTCATTGGAGGAAGCTATCATGCATGAAGAAATACATCACGCGACACATAGGCCATTAGAATAAGCATGCAAACAAGAGGAGATGTGACATGTTGAAAAAAAATTGATTGAGGGATACGTGCATGTGAAGTTGAAGCACATAGTGCATGAAGAATAACTTCATGAATTGAGTCATGAAATAGAACCTAAAATTTAATGCAAATGATCATGTTGTTGCAATAAACTTAACACAAATGTTAGTAGTTTGCATGGGGGATCAAGGGACGAAGAGAGATATATTGTCTCCATTACTACAAATATATCTATGGCAGGTCAATAAGAATAAGCACACAGGTAGAGAGTTCAATATGAAATATTAACATGGGAGTTATGGAATGGATGAGATCATGTTTGATCTAGGTTCCCACGTGGCGCAGAAGCCCCTGCCTCAGCAGGTATTGTGCGACCTCCCGGTATAAGGATCGTTCAAATTCCCCTGGAGCCGAAGCGGCTCTCTTGATTCCCTGCTGGAATCACAAATACTCGATCCACAGGTCCTTCCATTCCCTCACGGTCTCTGTATACACGACCACTCCCTTTTCCACAACAGGAATGCAAATTTTGGGTTTCAGGATTCCTTGTATCCTGTTGTCAAGATTCCTTGACTCCTCAACCTCCCAATCTCCAAAATGTCGAAACATCAAAATGGCTCTAATCAACAATTAGCCCCCTGGGCTATGCCTTAGTCCTTGTGACCACTCTTCCCGTGACCGCAGTCCTATTTCGGGGTTTTGCAACATCAGCGCCAGACCTCCTGTCCTCAAGACTCGCAAAAAGATGAATCTCGAGTTGCCGAAATGTATCTCTATGTCTCGGATTTCTCCTGCCTTACGAGTTTTTGGTGTTCCCAACACCAAAATGCTCAGACCTCTTGTCCACAGGATCCCTGAACTGCTGAAATCTGATATCCCAAAATGACCTTTCCAGTTCTTCACCTTTCACAATTTTGGAACTTAAAATGTCGAAATGCTAGATTCCCTTGTCCTCAGAACTCCTGCAGTTCGCAACCCTGATACATCGAAATGAGGCCTTCTGAAATTCCTTTCGGACTTTCACATTTCAGGTTCTCCTATTGCAAGGGTTCTCCTCTGCCCCTGCTCTTCTGCACTTCTAGTATCCAAAATGTTGAAACTCGTTCGATCTCTATCGCATGTCTTACTCAATTGGACGATCATGATCCTTTCGGGGTTTTCCTTCTCTTGAACTCGAATCCTATGTATTCAGGACTTCCAAATTCCTGGTACCTAGTGCATTGAAGTGCTCCTGACAATACTCTGTTGAACGCCTTTGGGACTGTGCGTTTCATGATTTCACAAATACCGTTGCAACAACTCCTCCCCGCTATGATAGGATTTTGGAGTTTCGCGTTTCAGACTTTCACGAACCCTGTGGCACTAAGCCTCCGCTAGCCTTTGACACTCCTGATACCTAAAGTAACAAAGTATATTCCTACTTCCACATGTCCTCTCCTTGGACACCTCCTATCTCCTCCACGTATCCTCCTGCTTGGACGGCCAAGATTGTTTCGGGACTTCACCAACTATGAAGTCGAAGAAATCCTTCCTCTATGTTTCCTAGTGTCTAAATCCCTGAAATGGGTGATCTCATGACATGTGTCCTCCTTTAAGTAGATGACTCAGATCTGTTTTAGGACTTCAGGACCCATGACCTCTAGTGTCTTGGTCCTTGTACTCAGAACCTCTGAACTCCCGAAGTTCGAAATCTCGATGACTCTATCCTTGTCGGGACTTCTCGGTTTCTCTTGTTTATGGGTGAGGATTAAACCTCGTGGAGTTTTCCGCAGATCCAAGGGCTATCGGTTGTCGATGTGAGATCTGACGACTCACGATCTCTCCAGTTGTATGTGCCTCTTAAGATGCTCCCTAGATGTGGAAATCGAATGGTCCAGATCTTCCCTTCAGCCTAATCCAATGATAGTTGTGTTCCTCCTATTGAGCATGCGCTTTCTTCCGATACTTGGAGGATTTCC
This sequence comes from Picea mariana, assembly GCA_032191745.1. Taxonomy (NCBI): domain Eukaryota; kingdom Viridiplantae; phylum Streptophyta; class Pinopsida; order Pinales; family Pinaceae; genus Picea; species Picea mariana. The sequence continues at coordinate 148,868 of JASDQU010103567.1, read as the reverse complement.
AATTGTTCAAGGCCTCGACCTTGGCTTCTGTTGTGAAGTCTATGTATTCGACTTCTGCCTACATTCTTTGAAAATGCTTATCCTCCTAATATTTTCTGCATACATTCTTTGAAAACCTCTTGCGGCCTCTATGCATGAAAACACTCACCCTCCTGAGCTTTATCCTTCTCTGAAACCTTAAGAGGTTCCCACGAGTTCTGCAGCCCTTGTAGAGTCTATTCATGCTAAGTGATATCTTCCCTGAGCTCTCTCTTTGCCCAGACCTCTAAGGAACTCAACCATTTTCCCCCTTTCTCCTTCATATGGAGAATTTGATGCTCTCCTGGCACTCCTTTGCTCAAGAAACCTTATTCTTGAGTCTGCAGGGTGTTCAACAACCCTGTGAAGATCCTTCCCTAGATTCTTCTTCTCTCTCTGAACTCAAAGAGTTCTCTCTGTGAACTATGGCACTTACTCAATGCCCTCCTTGTAGAGTGTCTAGAATCCTTAGTGATTCTGACCTCTATTGAACTCACAGCAGAGTTCCTCTATGCATTCTTTGCACCTGCTCAATTCCCTCCTGGCAGGGATCTACAGAACTCCTCAGAGATTATGTCTTCAACTGTGTCCTCTCTACATAGTATTTCCTCCAAGGTGTTTATCAACCTTGAGGTCTTCCTCAGAGTTAATGATTTCAGTTGTTGTGCCCTCCTTAGCATGTCTTTATCTGAACCCGTAGAATTCAGAAGTGCATCCCTATGCACGGCTTACAGAACCCATAGTGTTCTATCATACCCTCCTGGTATGAAGCCTCAAAGACCTCCAACCCTGAAATAAAACAACTCCTGCAAATGCATATCTATCCATACATCTTCAACATATAAAGAACACATAAAAACATTCACACAACACATTAAATATGAAGAAAAACTGTTGTTTGTATTAATCATAAAATGCTTGTTTACAAAGGTGTTCTTGATATTAGACTTTTGATAGAGTCTCGTCTCCTTCTCTACTCTCTTTGTCCACTAACTCAAAACAGATCAAAAGATCTTTTACATGAGGGGGCTCTTCGATCTCTTCCCTCCATTCTACCTACCCTATTCAATCTACATTGAATTACTAATAAATGGTTGTCTAGTATGAATCAGAGCTAGATCTCAACCTTACAAACCATTAAGGTTGTCTCTCTAATGCCTGCATTGATGCATGGCTTCATGGCTCAATGGCCTTAAAACATTTAATTACATTCAAATTCAAATTTGAAATGAGGGCTACACCTCTCTTCATCCTTGAATGTGGGCGCTGATGTGGGTTGGTTGGCTGGCTGATTGATGTGGAGAGATGCTCCTGCATCACCACGTAAACATCCTGCTAAAGAATTCATGGGAATTGATTGGTAAAAAAAGTTTTTTCTAGTCACCCATCAGCATATGGTTAGAAAATCAATATGGAATATATCCCGTGGGATGCTTGGGGAAAGTTGAATTGAACATAGAAGGGGTGAATATGAAGGATGAATTTGAGGTAATTAATATTATGGAGGATTTTGATCCCTACCCTGCATTAATTGGAATTGATTGGGCATTCGACAACAATGTACTGTTCAATTTGAATAAGATGTAGATGTCATTTGATATGGACACCGTGCATGTGATCACACCTATATATCATAATGATTTGGACAATTATAATGAGTCAGTTGATGAGGATGGACAAAGATTTGTTATTGAGAACATTTATATGATCAAGGGGTGTAGGGAGTATTATATCAATCCCACTGTGGATGGATAAATGGGCTAGAGAAGCATGAATACCTATGATATTGATTCATAGGATGTCATGGGAAGGTGATAGAGTAATATTTATAAAGTCTCAAAAAGGAAGTATGAGTGTATCACCATTAAGGTGAACGAGGAAGAATTTATATCCTATCGGTTTGATGGGTTAGATCAAATGGATTAAATTACATGTGGATCCTTCACCACATGTAATTTCTATGGGAATATCTATGTAATGTTCCATCACCTACACTATCTTCCCAATTTTCTCCTATGTCTGTATATATGTCGCTTCTTGTGCGTTGTTTGGAATTGAATTGAATACTTCTTCTATGTGTTGCTCTATCTGTAAAATGCGTTGATTTTCCTGGTCCTTCTCAATCTTTACTTCATTAAGGGTTATCCCAATGTTTCCTTTATGTATTTACCTACTTTTAACTCCTTCATATCCACATGTTCTCTTGATTATATCTTCGGTGCGACAAAAACTTGCATTTTATAGAGCACTTTAGTGGGGATGTTGGTCAATGCCAAGTCCAAGTGATCAATGTATTTTACAACCTTTTGTGCCATCTTTTGTGCCCCTTGATACAAAAAATAATTTTTTTTATGGGAAGTGATGATATTCTTAAAAAATATCGACCAACATAAAATGAACAAGGGATAACAAACAAATATTTTTGATATGGCATTAGACGAATTTATGCAACTACTAGAATAAAAGAATTAAGTCGGTCGCTTGATCAACCTAATGAGTATTCTAAGAGAATATAAATAAGGCCAAATATATGTTAAAATTTTGCACCAACGTTTTATAGTATAAAATTCCATGCTTATGCACTTGTGTTATGGCCTACCCTTCCCTTTGGCTTGAAAAATCAAAATCCAACCTTGCCTCATACAAGTCATCTAAAAAACAGGACTTTTGAACATATGTGTGGGTTTTCTTTGATAAACATGTGGACACCTGCCCCTTTATAGTGAGAAACCCATGGATTCCCTTAAAATATTAAAAAATAAAACAATTCTTAGTTTTTAGGCAGGTTTTTCAGTTGGGTTCATTTCCCAACATCCCTAAGCCTATAAAAATAGATTTTAGTACCCTTTGGGAGAATATAAAAGTACCATTGAGGTAAACGATGAGGATAATTCTAATGGTGCAAGGTTCTATTAAGAAAATTGAGAAATCTTGCCTTCCTCTTAATCCTCTAAGAAGTTTTCCCCAAACCTGGAAACTCCTTTTCCAAAGTTACTTCCTCTCATATATAGTTATAAGTTGTGTTCCTATCCTTATCAAACTATATTAGGAATATTTTAATTGATTTGATGCTTGAAGGACTTCAAGAGGAACCCAGATGATTGGCTCTAAAATGGTGCCAGGAGTAGCATCAGGTTGTAACTAACTATATTATTTCGTTGATTAATAGAAGTGTATATTTTCCTTCCAATCTTGTGTTCACTTGTTTCATTTCAACTATATATGTTCATGTTTGTGCATATATGATTTGATGTGTACTTTTTATATATGTTACTAGTATCTATAACTACCTCATTGCAACATAATCTAGGTCTCTTATTGCAGGCTTGTACCGGTAGAGACCAGGAGTAGGGATTGACATCAGAAAACGGATTTAAGGTGCACCCCTTATCTTCTCTCCTTTCCCTATATCTATCTATGTTAAAAATTATTTGTTCTTGGTTTGCATGTTTTATTGTGAGGGTATATTTAATTTTCTATATACAATCTTTCTCTTTCATGACATGACCCAAGGTCATGAACGAAATATCCCAGTAACATAATTGGTGACTCCAATGGAGAACTGCTCCTAGTTTGGGTCAGTTTCTAGGGTGTCTTTCTTTTCTGATCATTTTAGTGGTTTTTTGTGTTTTCTTGAGTTCTTGTTTAAAGTTTTAGCCTCTCAGGGGTCTTTCCCATTTGTCGTGAGGCCCCCATTTCTGGTGTGGTCTTTTAATTTTTTAAAATAACATATCCATCCATGTTTTTCCCTTCTACATCCCGCTACATCTATGAGTTGCATGATTAAAACCCACAGAAATCCACGAGTTTATGCACTCATAGTCACAGGCCTATGTGAAATTATTATTTTTTTTTAAATCTTTTGGTGGAATCTGGAAGTGTTGGTTGTTTCTTTTAGTCTGCTTGGGTATCTTGAGTGTCTTTTTGGATTTTACATTCTCGAATATGAAAAGTTATATAGAAAAAAATAAAAAGATATTTCTTTAGCTTGCTTGCATAAGGTTTCTTAGGTTGAATGGGAGATCAACCTTGTTTCTCTGGTTGAACATCCAATCTCACTGAGTTTTTAGTGGTTTCTTGGTTGCATGTTTTACGTCTGTTTACCTACTTTTCCTTGTTTCTAAAAGAAAAATAAAATTGCAATCATTTGTTTTTTGTTTTCTTTTGAAAATGAAAAAGAACAAAAATATGCTTACCTACTTGTTACTCATTTATTGAACCCTTTCATATGATCATTGAAAGAAAATATTTAGTTAACTAGCATCCAAGTGGATTTACATTTTACTTTGGTAGTGGTAGTCTTTCTCAAAGAAAGGAGTCCCCATTTGCAAAGTTTTGTGGTTTTTTTTTTCTTTAGGTCTTTGAAAAAAGATTAAGGTTTGCACTATGAAGTGTCTCAAATCTTACATTAAAAAATATTTAGTTTTCATTATTAAAAAGAAAAAGAGCTCCATTTAAGCATTGTTGCACACAATTTTCATTTGAAGAAGCTACATAACGCATTGTGTTCATAAGTTCTTTACTTTTGGATTATGTCATCAACATCATTCAAGTTTCGTCCATGCCTTTGTTGAGTAACAAAATCCCTTAAAATCAATGATTAAATAAAACTTTATTAGACACCTTCACTTTTATAGGGTACATGAACAAGTTTAAGATAGGGCCTTTCTTTAGGGTGGAGAGTAAATTTCTCCAAGGCCACAAGATAAATGTAGGAGTCTAAACAAGGGATATCTTAAATCCAACCATCATATAAGTATAGCAGGGAGACTCCTCTAACATAGGAGATAAACACAAGGTCACATGAAGGAGAAATGAGGAGAGATGCCTTGATAGATTAACTGGGCATAGTGGAAAGCTCATATATCGGGGGTTTCATTAGTACCCATACCTCCGTGAGAGGTGGTTTTTTTTAGGCTTAGAGATTAGCTACCATGCCCATACATTCAATCGCGACTATTGAATATACCCCCTGGATGTTGACTAGAAGTTGGTAACCTTAGTGGCCATTCCTAGGTATGTTAGAAGGTGACTATGGGGGTTTGTCGTGGTACCTGGGGTATATTTTTCATCCCACTTTTTAATATTATTGGAAGGTGCCCCACAAAGCATGGGTACCTGCAATAGATAAGGATAGTTAGTGGAGGTTAGGATAAGTATTTCTCACTCATTCGTTCATTGGTCAACATGAATTAATAAACCCATGCCTCTATATGGAATGTCCTTTACCCTTCCTTGCAACTATTGTGGTCTTAGGACCTAATCCACCCAAATCATAATATTAACAAGGCATTTTTGTGTGCATTGTTTCCATTTAGTAATTTTGTGGAAGTGTGCTCAACACTCATAATCTTTCTTAGGGTGGAATGTGTTTTGGTCCCATGGAGATTTAACACCTAAAAGTGATCGACCAACTGCACCAAAGATCGAGGAGAATTCAAGGCCTTCCCCCTAAAGAAGAAATCAAGGATAATTATCCTTTGCCTCCTTTAACGCGTCGACTTGATTCATCTAAAACGTTTGTGGAAAATCATCAAGACAATATCATAGATACAAAACCTCCAAAATTTCATGCTTCAAAACTAGAGGAAGTAGTAGTTAAATACCTAGAAGCTGAATAATTTTCTCAACATATCAATCCTCCATTACCTGGGGATAATTTGTTTCTTGTGGTAAAAGTCCCACCTCCCATATTGGATCTTGTTGAGAGTATCCCTCTTCACTGGGCTTCTATGGATGACAATAAGCTAGTGTCTACATCAATATTCCCTATAAATCCCACCACGATGATCGTAACTAGAGGGATCCTTACTCCTAGTGTTTCTAGCCAAACTATTGTTTTCAATTAGTCAAGTGTCATCATTCTAACCAACAAAATTCCTTCATTGGTCGTTGGTACCACTCAGGCTATGAGTGCAGCTACATCTCTATCATCAACAACAAATACTTTTTGGTATGGTATGTCATCAATGGATGTGCTAAACGCATTAGATAATTCTCAGTTGATGTCCCATGCATTGAGTGCCAGTCAAGGGAGCATGTCAGCTCCTTAACAAGAATTTCCTTGGGGCAGAGGTCATATACCACCATCGTCCCCATTCATTGGAATAGGAAATTTCTCATCCTTCAACCCTAACTCCATATGGTTATGGGTAACTTCTATGGGTAGCACATTTCAATCCACTAGAATTTCATCTGCTTCAATCCCATTTACATTTTATGGTGGGTTTGGAAGTAACCATTTCACATAGTTTGTAGTTTCAATAGAGGGAAACGCCTTCCAAGGTTAATTTATTCCCATGAAAGGAAATTTATCCTCACAAAGGATTTCATTTGGGGGTACCCCTCTAAAAGGCCAATGGAATCCCACATAAGGGACGTCGTAAGGTGGAAACCCCTGTTCTGGTCAGTTTAACCCCATGCCTAGATTTTTTTAGGTCCAAGGGGGTCTGTTTGGGGCAACCCCAGTTTTCCTTTCAGGAACCAGATGGTTGGATTTTTTCCTGCTTTCAACCAGGGTAAACAAGGTTTTATCCAAATCCCTAGACCTTCTAGGAACTCTTTTTGGAAAATTGAATCTAGTTACAATAGAGGGTTTTCTTTCCAGGCTACCAATCAGTCAATTTCATAGCCTAAACTACCATTTATGGAAACACTTCATTTTCCATACCTATCCAAGTTTATGAATGAACTTATTTGTCATAATCCAATTATTCGGCGGTCCCAACCAGTTTACCTTCGACCATACCCAAATTCAAAGGGAAAAGTGGTGAAGACCCATAATACCACGTGATGACATTCCATTTATGGTGTTCATCCAATTCTTAGAATGACGAATCAATTTTCTTGTGTTTTTTTGCATTGCTAAGTTGTACATATAACTATAAAGGGTGAAATACATGATGTTTGGTGACTTATCCATGGTGTTCCTTAACAATTTTGAGTTACGTGTTTGGTATGTTGTCGGTACAGAACAACTAGCCAACTTTGAACAAGACAAGGATASACACATTTATGATCACATTCGGGAATGGAGGAGGTAGAAGAACTTGATAAAAGAAACAATTCCACCAAAATTTCTCTTTGAGTGGTTCTTCAAATCCTTACTCCTGTACCTYTCAAAGGACATTGTGATTTCAAGAGTATTTACAGAGAGAAAGTGATTCCTAGGGCACAACAATTGGAGCTTATTTCCTCTCAATATAGAATTCTCTATGAGATTATGCCATACGCTTTGAGGTCTGTTATTGCCTTAGAAAATCCAAATTCCACTCAACAAGCCTATGGAATTGTAGGTTCCGCACAAAGAGAGGTCACATATATGGTTACAAAGAAAATTTTGAAATTTTCTATCCAACAACCTATGATTGGTTTGGCCCCTAGCTTGACCACCCCCGCCACCCAATATTTGGACGCACATTTTTTGCAAATGTAGAGTCAAGAGGGTCCTCAATAGCCCAAATACAAAAAAGGAAAGGGTAAGAAAGGTGGTGGGGCCAATAATAAAAAATATGAGAAGAATGTTGAGAGGGAAAAAGATGAAAAAAGGAAGGTGAAGTTCCCTTATAAACTTTGTCGGGATGACCATCTCACACATCAATGCCTGTGAATGGAAGAATCCAAATGACTTATGAAGTTAAAACAAAAACAACAACCCGTTGTGTTGAACAACCCTTTCCAATAATGGTAGAACTTGCAGGGTGATTCTTCTAACTCCAATAATCAAGGGGGCATGTTAAATGAACCCTATATTAATGGAAACAATGGATTCAAGAGAATTCTAAGTCATATGAAGATACTAAACATATACTTACAGACTAGGAATCAAGATTATAGTAAACCAGAATCAACAGAAAAATGGAGAAAGGATTAGGAGGATCAAGCACCTCTACACATAAAGAATCCTAATAAAGAGACAACGATGCACATACATAAGGGTGTTTACAAATAGAAAATTGACAGCCCTAAATCCAGAGCCTCCCCAAACTATTTTATCATTGAAGACTTGGCGCAAACCCCATGTTCAATTTCTTCTTTGGAAGTACTCCAAATTTTCCCTGCTCATCATGCCACATCGTTGTTTTCCATAACAGTCGTTGATACTTCTATTCATCTTGTAATGAAGTTTGATGCAATTGATGTCAAGCCTCATATTCCATATCATTTCGGATTCCAAATGAACGTCGTCTTGAATAATCATCTGATCCAATAGACTGTCATTGATGAAGGGCCTTGGACATATGTAATGTATTCATCTTGTTGGAAATATATTGGTTCTTCAGAGCATACCCCTTCCCTGACTCTCTTGATGGATATAATTGGACAATTGTTCCAACCCCATGGTCTTATTTTTTCTTTTTCGATCAATTTAGTAGGTTTGGTCTTGGAAGTTACTCAACCCGACTAATCACGGAATAGACTCATGGTTATGGTTTTCTGAGGGACGCGTGACCAAAAATTCACGCAGGGGTTGACACAGACTTGACGGATCAGAATAGAGGGTGTACCGGCTCTTCACAAACAAACATAGGCTTTTCCCCAAAATCAACATAGGCCTTTTTTGACTTTAGAGATGCATGAAGGTAATGTTGGAGAGGCCAGACAGGGCTCCTCCTGAGACAATCGACGGTGGAAATGGGAAAAAAGAACCTTGAACACGGCTCATCTCAGCTATTTTATCTGCATGCACTTGGGTTGACACTTGTCACCCATGAAACTGCATGCATTTCATCAGCATGAATTCCTCCCCATTTGGAAGTCACTTGTCCTTACAAAAAGAACTTAGGATAAAACATATTATTTCACATGCCTTTTGGAATAATATTAAAATATTATTCCCAGGGACCTAATCCCCTAGGATCAACACTTATCCCCTCTTCCCACCTTCCATCCCATAATCCATTCCCACTCTGTGGAAGCTTAGTCCCATATCACTCATTCATCGTGGTCGATTTGCACGCGGCGGTGTTTATATTTTTATTAATGTTTTGCATACATACATGGACAAAATCAGGCTCTTGGCCTTCAACACTTAGGCTCTCTGGACTAACAATCACATAATCCCACCAACTTATATAAACTTGGCTCACCAGCCTATAAAACACAATTACAATTCATTTCATAAACAAGATTTACAATAGGGCTTGGCCTTGGGGACATTACAATCCCCCTCCCCTTATTTCTACACTGTCCTCAGTGCAACTTTATACTGCATCTACCATCTTTTCAAAATTTTCAAAAAGATGCGAGTACAATGCCCACATAACATCTTCATGCTCCCATGTTGAATCCTCAGGACTGTACCAGGTCCACTGGACCTTTACAAGTTTTATAGATCGATTATGGAGTTGTTTGTTTTTCCTGTCCAATATGCACACAGGATGCACTTGCAAGACACCTTCTAGTTCCACCTGAATCACATTCCAATTGATAACATGATTAACATCAGGTGCGTATTTCTTAAGCAAGGAAACATGAAATAGATTATGTACAGTCATAGATGCAGGTAATGCAAGCATGTATGCAACTGGCCCAATCCTTTCCAAGATCTCAAATGGCCCACAAAATCTTGCTGCCAACTTGGCGCAACTTCCCAGCTTCAAGGAACTCCTGTTAGTTTTCACTTTCAGGAAAACATGATCACTCACTTTGAATTCTTTGTGGGATATTGTCTTATCAACATAACTTTTCTACCTGTCCTGGGTAGCTTTCAAATTCTACTTAATTTTTATCATTCGGTCCTCCATCTCCTTGAGCAACTCTGGCCCAACTACTGCTCTATTAGCTGGATTATCCCAATTCATTGGAGTATTACACTTTCTTCCATAAAGTGCTTCAAATGGGCTCATCTTCAACGATGCATGATACCCATTATTGTAGGTGAATTCTAACAAATGCAGGTAGTCTTCCCACCTTGATGGTTTATCTATCACATACATTCTCAGTATGTTTTCTATTACTCTGTTCACCCTCTCTGTCTGTCCATCAGACTCAGGATGATATGCCATACTAAAGTTCAGATTCATTCTGAATCCTTTGAACAGTACTTTCCAAAAATTTGAGGTGAATTTTGGGTCCCTGTCAGACACAATCATTTTAGGAATCCTGTGGAATCGTTCCACTTCCTTTAAGAAAATATCAGCAACATCTGCTACCTTCTGAGTAGTTTTCAGTGGAATAAAACGGACAGCTTTTGTAAGCTTGTCCACCACCATCATGATCGAATCATGCATCTTGCTCATTCTGGGAAATCCTGTAATAAAATCCATTGTCACCAATTCCCACTTCCACTCAGGAATGGGTAAAGGATGCAGCAACCCTGTTGGGTGCCTATGCTCCACCTTAACTTTCTGGCAATCCATAAATCTGATGATGTATTCAATGATCTCTCTCTTCATACCCGGCCAAAAATAATGGCTCTTGATTGCTACCATAGTCTTCTGAGATCCAGGGTGTCCAGCATAAGTCACGTTATGCATTTCTTTTAGAATCACAAGTTTCAATTCCTGGACATTGGCTATATACACTCTGTTTTTGTACAAAAGTATTCCATCAGCTCCCAAAGTGTAATTTTCCTCTTTCTGTGGTCTCTCACTCCGCTGTAGCTTTTCTACCCAGTCCCTGTACTACAAATATTCATTTGCAACTTCCAAAATTCTATCCTTAATATCGATCTTGTACATGCTAATGACTAAAGGATGTAAGTCATGCACCTTTCTACTGAGTGCATCAGCCACCTTGTTTTCCTTCGCTTTGATATGCTTGATATGAAAGTCGTATTCACACAGAAATTCCAGCCACCTACTTTGTCTAGCATTTAAGGTTGGTTGATTGAATAAATATTTCAGACCATTGTGGTCTGTTCTCAATTCCAATCTCCTTCCCATGAGGTAATGTCTCCATTTCCTCAGAGCGTGAATGATTGCTGCCAACTCCAAATCATGAGTTGCATAATTCTTTTCATGATCTTTCAGCTTCCTAGACTCATAACAGATTACAAATCCATTTTGGCTGAGAACTCCTCCCAACCCTTCTTTACATGCATTTGTGCACACCAAAAAATCCACATTTGGATCTGCAATCCTCAAGATTGGAGCAATGGTTAACAACTGCTTCAATCACTGGAAACTCTTCTCACAGTCTTTAGTCCACTAAAACTTTTTCTCCTTCCTTTGCAAGGAAGTGATAGGGTGAGCTATCTATGAGAACCCTACTATAAACCTTCTGTAATATCCCACTAGACCCATAAAGGATCTAACTTCCACCACATTCCTTGGCACTGACCATTCCCTGATGGCCTCAACCTTCTCAGGATCCACAGTGATCCCTTCTTCTGAAATAATGTGCCCCAAGTAATGGATCTACCTTTGATAAAAATGAGCATTTTCTCAACTTGGCATAGAGCTGGTGTTCTCTCAACATTTGCAACACCATCCTCAGGTGTTCTTCATGCTCTTCCTCTGACTTGGAATACACCAAAATGTCATCTAGGAAGACTATGACAAACTTGTATATATAGTCCCTAAATACACCATTCATCAAGCACATAAAAATAGCAGGTGCGTTCGACAGTCCAAACGACACCACTTTGAACTTGTAATGACCATACCTTGTTCTGAAGGTGGTGTTTATGATGTCCTCATCCTTAATTCTTACCTGGTGATATCCCGATCTGAAATCTATCTTCGAAAATATTTTTGAACCCTTCAACTGATCGAAAAGATCGTCGATCCTCGACAAAGGATACTTGTTCTTGACAATTACTTTGTTCAACTGTCTGAAATCAATGCACAGCCTCAACATCCCATCCTTTTTCTTCACGAAAAGGACCAGGGCACCCCAAGGTGACATGCTAGGGTGAATGTGCCCCTTCATAATCTCTTCAAGATGCAATTGCAACTCTTTCATCTCTGGCATACTCATTCTATAAGGAGATTTCGAAATTAGAGCTGCTCTAGGCATCGAATTTATAGAAAAATCAATGTCTCTCTTCGGAGGTAATTTGGGCTAAATTTTGCTCATGGGATAATTTTCCATGGTTTTTCCAAAAACGAGATTCAGTATTTTAAAAATTATTCACCCAAATTCTATATGATAAAATTATTTTACCTTAAAAATCGCCAAAATTTTATAAAAACTATATAAAATCCTTAGAAATTTGAATATTTTTACAAAAATATCGCCAATCATTTATAGTTGGCATATGAAGGATTAATAAGATTCGTCAAGGTTTCTACATTTTAAAATAAATTCCCATCCTTAAAATCATCCCTAACTCTTGCCTTGCCATTTTTATGGGGACAATCTCTGTACTTTTGGTTCTCTTTACAACCCCAACACTGAATGGGTGTATGCCTTTGCCTTTGTTCCCCCACTTCAGCCATTCTCGGCTCTCTAAACGATCGATGTCCTTGAGGACTATTTCTGAAAAAGGGAGGTTTGTTTCCCTTCTTCCTCTGTTCTTTCTTAAACTTTTTCCAGTCATCCCAAGCCTTTCGAAAAGTAGGCTTTTCTCTTTGCTATTCATACAGGCATTTCAACCTTCTTATTGTTACTTCCATAGTCTTAGGATCATCATACTAAATCTTGTCACCAATGGAAGGTAGAAGTGCACTCAGATACCTCTGAATCTTGAAATCCTCATCTTTGATGAATGGAACATGTTTCAGTAGTTCCAAAAAACTTCGTTCGTATTCATCAATGGTCATGCTGCCTAGCTTGAGTTCGAAGAACTCCTTCATTTTTATGTCATAGTATCTTTTAGTCAAGTATTTCTTCTCGAAATACCTCTTGAACTCCTTCCAAGTGATATCTTTCTCCCTAATGTGTTGCACCTGCAAAAATTGATCCCATCACATGGATGCTTTTCCTTTTAGTTGATACAACGCAATCCTTCCTTCTACATGAGAGGAATAATTCTACAGTTGGAAATATTTCCTCATGCCAAGAAACCATGTTTCAAAATCTTCCTCCTTCTTATGTTCTCTGTCAAATGCAGAAGGCTTAATCTTGTTCATCTCCCCTTTCAATTCATCCACTTCAGATCTTCGGTGTTTTCTTGTAGGGGATGGGATTGAACTACTATGTGCCTCCCTACTGGAATGATTTGGGGAGCGATGATGATGTCTACTACCACTCCTCAATCTTCTTATTTTCTCATGGGTCCGAACACTTCTTGATATTCTTTTCCTCTCAGGGGTCCTGTGACTCTCTGTCTTGCTTGAGTCACTCCCCTTCTCCAATTTACTTTCTATTCTTTCTAGGCTCTTCAACATTTTTAAGTTGAATTCACCCTACCAATCCCTGACCCTCATGAGTTTTTAGCTATCATCTCGGTGAGCCTGGGCATCTCTCTGAAATCCTTCAATGATTTTCATCATATGTCCTTCCTTATCCAATTATTTTCCATGCCCATTGGAGTTCGATCCTTTGACCCCCAAGTTGGCATCCCTTCCTTCTCTTTCACTCTCTGAAATGGAGGCAATCCACACCTCTTCCATTTCTATACTTGGCGTTGACTCTCGGCTGTCCTGACACTAGTTGAAATCTGCACACACAATCTGCAGTCAACCGAAGTTTGTCAGGACTTGAAACTTTAATAAAACCACCACATTCATAAAATAACGTGAATAAGAAAAATGTTTCGAATCCACTAAGTTTTCTGAGCTCTATTTGGCTATGCAAATTTTCAGGACTTTGAGACTTCAGTTTTTGGGTTTCGATCCACGAGGTTCTCAACAGTTAAATCCTTGATGGTTCTTTTGTTTTCGAAAATTTTGGGACTTCAGCACTTTAGGGTTTCAGGTTTCAGGGTTTTGGTCCCTGGAGGTTCTCGCACTCGCTTCCCTCACCAACCAAGGTAGGGACTTCGAGACTTCGACACTTCGGGTTTTCAGGTCTTTGTACCTGGGAGTTCATGAGGCAGTGACTCCCAACTTATTGTCACTCCTATCCCCAAATTATGAAATTTGGTTTCCTTACCCTCTGGGCCCACATAATGGTTGTCTACCACATCCACAATGGCAAGTGGCACACTCAAGAGGGTCCACATCACCTATTTTGACATCATTAGGTCCCACCACTCTCGCTTTTCTTGTCGACCCACTAGCACATGGTACACACCCATGTGTCCATGTCCATTGAAAGTGAAATCCAACAGTTAGAATTTTCTCAGATCTACGACACATATCCTTTCGGTGTTTTAGGTTTATGGGCATCAATAGTTCATGCATCCACACATCTCAAAGTTCTGTTTGCTGAAATTATGAAAATTCTGGTCTATTCATCTACTTGATCCAATGGTCAAGTTCCTCTCCTATGATCTACGGTGTAGATCGTTTCAAGATTTTGGGTTTTGTTATTTCGTGACTTGTGAAAACAAGGTTTCTTTCCCTTTGGTTTCCTGAGTGCCGAAACATCATCCGACAGCCACGTGTTCCCCTGATGGATGGTCTTGACGAATTCGAGACTTCGCGTATCGCGATTTCCACACTCCTGTGCAAATCAAAAGGGTTTTTAAACATTGTGCACTTCTTCTAGATTTGACAGTCATGAGGTTTCTCCTTTCTCCCAAATATATCCTACAGCTCCAACACTTCTGGTGTGGAGTTCTCTCTTCCTGTGGCCATATACCACACTGGATGCGGTTTCTATAACACCGCTACACCTCCTAAGCTTTGTAACATGGTCAAGTGACTCCTTGACACTCAGGAACATTCAAAGGTCCGAAATTGGTCCTCCAGACACAATTTCTCCTCAAAACCTTGGTCCAAGACCACTTATCTGGCCCATCTAGGCTCAGCATTGGAACCATGGCTTTGATACCATTATGTAACGCTACTCCCCTAGCCATCATCCAACCCACTAGATGAGCAGGCGCTATTGTGCGAAAGAACTTTCTCATATAAACTTAATTAATATATAACATGCATTTAAATCAAGTTAAAAACATTTAACTCAGAATCAACACAAGATTACTGCTAACATAAATAATCCATGGCATTAACATTAATTCATATGCACAATAGAGTACATGATAAATATAAATACACAGGCATGCAAAACATAATTAAAAAATAATCTGGTACTTATCCTTGAAAACATTGGTGATTCCACCAACCACATACATGCCTTCCACGAACTTCCCAGCCTTAGACCACACCGCTCATCAAGCTCAATAGTGGGTCACCCCTGAGCTGGGACTAAGCTCCACCCCAAGGCAAGGAATCCTAGGCTAGGCTGAGGTTACAGGGAAAATTGTACAAAATGACTGGAAGGATTATTCCCAAGATGCCCTCTTACGCCCACTACTCATGGACTCTCATTCCCCACATGCCTGTTCCACTCGGGAGTATACACCTTCACAAGAACATTCCATCGATGCTACACCTCCCTCTCTAGGTCTCGACAATAGACTAGATCAAGAAGTCTCAGAGCCCGAAGCTGGTGCTGGACACTCTCTGGAAGAAACCACTTCCCAACAAACTCTCTCACCTAAAGAGATTTGTTCACAGGTATGACAGCCTGCCTCTTCCAACAAAAATCACCTCCCGCACCTCGAGAGAGGTTACACATAGACTCAGCACAAACTTACACTGGCCAGCAAGCCACGCGCAGTCCAGCACTGCATGGCCACAACAAACAACTAGGAAAATAGACACGAGCTTCCCAAACATGTGATAGTCATATACTTCTTCAACCCAACCAGGCTCAACAATCATGGAATAGACTCATGGTTATGTTTTTCTTAGGGACTTGTGACTAACAATTCACACATGGGTTGACACAGACTTGATGGATCAGAATAGAGGGTGTACCGGCTCTTCAAAAACAAACACAGGATTTTCTCTGAAATCAACACAAGCCTTTTTCGTCTTCAAAGATGCATGAGGATAATCTTCCAAAGGTCGGATGGGGCTCCTCCTCATACAGTCAATGGTGGAAATGGGAAAAAAGAACCCCTAACACGACTCATCTCAGCCATTTTATCTGCATTCACTTGGGTTGACACTTGTCACCCATGAAACTGCATGCATTTCATCAGCATGTGTTCCTCCCCATTTAGAAGTCATTTTTCCTTCCAAAAAGAACTTAGGATAAAACATATTATTTCACATGTCTTTTGGAATAATATTAAAATATTATTCCCAAGGACTTAATCCCTTAGGCTCAACACGTATCCCCTCTTCCCACCTTCAAGCCCCTAATCCCTTGCCCACTCTGTGGAAGATTAGTCCCCAATCACTCATTCATCGTGTTCAGTCTTCACGTGACGGTGTTTATATTTTTGTTAATGTTCTGCATAGATACATGTACAAGATCAGGCTCTTGGCCTTCAACACTTAGGCTCTCTGGCCTAAAAATCACATAAGCCCACCAACTTATATAAAATTGGCTCACCAGCCTATAAAACATAATTACAATTGATTTCATAAACAATATTTACAATAGGGCTCGGCCTTAGGGACATTACACTTCCTGTTACTCATCTTTTTATTTTATTTTAAGATATATTCATCTTATCTCTGTTGGAAAATATTAATGGTGTTTGTGAAATATTGTGTAGGGATTTCAGCCATGCGAGAGTTGTGGATGTCGATCCTTAGCACACACATACAAGGTATTCAGGTTCCCTCTCACCCCTCTCATGAAGTGCCCTAGGCGGCGAAGGATTAATAAGACTTAATCTTAGAAATTTATCCCTATGGGTGAATATTTGTTTTATTTAATGATAGCTAATTCTTTATCTATGTAACTTACTTTTACGGTAGAGTATGAGGATCAAACCTTAATATTGTATATTTGTAAGACTGATCGAACATTTCTATATAATTATTTGAAAAGAAGTTGATTGAGATGGGAATACAAACAGATCCTTTTGAATCCTAGCATGTTCTTCAAACTTTTCTGGAATGAGTAATATTGTGAACAATAATTCTATTTTGACCCCTTTCGGTTTATTTTGGATCTTGTAAAGGAATTTGATTGATCTCGTATTTATTCTTGTGCCTTTACTTTCAAATTTTTATTACAGTAAATCTTAGACATATAAAATGGAAAGGTGCTGGACGAATATCCTTTAATTATTTTCATCACTACTGTAACGTTTTATTCAGAATTGTAAAATGTCAGTCTAAGTCATTTGTTTTCTTTGCGAATTGTATTGAGTATGTGCAATAGATCATTAAAAGCATATGAGAATATCAATGTAGTCATAATTGTATGTGTAACTTGAAGATACGACTCTGTAATTATATCCATGATACTCCCTTTATATATAAGGCCATTCCTTTGGTCCTTTATTTGCACGGTTGGTTTTCCACATAACTGTTAGAACAATTTACATATTAACTATATAATATGTGTACATATATATATAAATATATATTACCATTTCTATTATAGGAATCAATTCAAATGATTGTGTTGAATGCCAAACATAAATATATATAAGCATAACTATATCCCTATAG
>JASDQU010103567.1:113000-131198 GCA_032191745.1 Picea mariana | reverse complement strand
ATATATATATATATATATAATTTGATTCCACTCATATTACGTGCACAAATAGTTTACACTGCAAAAATACAATTATCTGGGGGTTTACCATAGAGTCTTTATCTAATAACAACATAAATATAATGGCAATGATGTTCACTCAACAATATAATCCAACATAAATAATCCATTCAGAACTAGTTTTTGAGACATTCTGTTAGTCCTTAAATGCAACAATATTCAATCATATTTTCATCCATGGCACTACTTCTATTGAGAATTAAACAGATACATCCTATCAGTTACTAAACCATATAACATTCAGCTAGAGAATAGAGTAGAATGACATATCTGAACAATTTCCGAATAACAAACAGAACAACCGCATTCCTCCCAACCTTAGAACAAAACAACCAAATCACTTGTTCCGTTCTCCCCCTGGCCTGACCGTGAATCCATAAGGTCTAACTCAGAACTTATCCTCAACGGGAGTCTTTCAGTTTTTAGAAGCTCCTCCCTTGCCTCACACTCCCTAATAGTGTTCATAATAGTAAGAGATAAATTATTTTCCCTAGCATACTAGGCAGTGTCCCGCCTCCTCTCATATGCCACATATGCAAAGTCATTTTTGCCTAGGTCTTTTCCCCCGTTGGGAATTTTCACAGTTTTCCAAATCCTTGATTTTTAGGGGTTGCCAATGGACAAATTCCTAATTTTCCACTTGTAACAATCATCCCTGAGGTATTTCCAACATGTTCCCCTCTCATGGATTCATGGTTAGCTGATTTCAACATGGTTGTTCCTTTTGTCCTTCAACAATAATTATAAAATATTTTTTTTCATACAAGTGTCATAGTCAAGTAGTTAGTTGGGTCATATAAGATCTCTACTCAACAGTCATAATAATTAATTACAATTAACTAAATTCAAAATTCAGAGTTTCCATAAATGGAAAAAAATTTCCCATTTCAAATTGACCAAAAATGGAAATAATTTCCTAAGAAATTTCAAACGTAAAAATACTTTATTTTTGGGGATGTCACATAATAGATAGGTTTAACATCCCGAAGGAGATTGTCACTAACCATGGAAGTCACTTCGAAAACAAAATGATGTCTGAGTTAACATCAAATCTTGGGTTGAGATAGAAGCATTCATCACCCTACTACCCACAAGTGAGTGGTCAAGTGGAAGCTGTGAATAAGTCCCTTAAGACTATTCTACAATGAACGATCAATTCTTCCAAGTCAAATTGGAATTTGATGTTGTACTCGACATTATGGGCTTACCAAGCATATGTAAATACTGCCACCAATTTCTCACCTTTTCAACTCATTTATTGGTTGGAAGCAATCTTTCCTATAGAGTGCCAGATCCTATCTCTAAAGTTGGTAGTATAGTTATTTCTAGACACTTCACCTCTTTAGAAACAATTATTATATCTTGAGCATGCCGATGAGAAATTCCATGATGCATCCTTGGCCAACGAGGCTCACAAACAATGATTCAAGTGTCAATATGATCAGTTCATTCATCCTCAAAGTTTTTCTAAAGGTGACCTTGTCCTGGTCTATGACCAATATAAGGATCCCCTTAGGGTAGTAAATTTCAGGCCCATGTTGCTCAGACTTTTCATCATGAAAGAGGTCTTAAAGAAGAGCGCTTATCATCTGGTTGACTTTCAGAGAAATGCTTTGGCAAACCCTAGAAATGGACTCTACCTCAACAAGTATTACTCGTAGGTTGGTCTCCTTGGTTGACTTATAGTACATATGTATATTTATTATATAGTTAGTTTTTTGTCTTTTTTTCTTGTGGACATGTCATTATTGATGTCATATTTTTCATAGTGGAATATGTCAAGTGAACCAGAGGTGTTCTTTGGATTCACGGATGACGCAAGATGACACACTTGGAGTCTTTCTTCCACAATTTGGGTGATTTTCACACCTCAAGAACAATTGTTGTCTTCTGGAGGTATCTATCTAGGTGATGCTACAAATAATATCACTGAGTATAGCACAGTTATAGAGTTACTTCGTGACACTTTGTTGCATGATATCTCTCACCTCTGGGTCTACTTAGATGCTCAGTTGGTTGTGTCCTAGTTAAATGGGGTTTACTGCGTTTATGACCCTACTTTACACCGACAATTTCTTAGGGTACGTCTCTTAGAACATTGCTTTGATTACATTATGCATATCCATGTTTCTAGAAGGTTAAATCAAATAACACATACTATAGCTAATCAAGTATTAGATTGGCATATTTCACACACATAAAAGAAGCACACACATACACATGTACATACCTTTGTAAAAATGTGATCCATAAGACATAAATATGTAAATACATATATAAATCAAAAGGTGTTAGAGTACATCGGTGGGTGCAAATGCCTCAAAAATATATATCTAGTATACATCGCGGGGATTATGCCCTAAAAAATATTCAAAAGAGTACCCTTGACACATAAAAGGTCCATCTTATTTAAGAATAATGCCTATTGGCCCTGCCATAGTGAACCGCGACGTTTTCCAAACGCCAGAAGAGTTGGACCCAAGTCTATGGCACCCCAACTATGTGAGGTTGCATCGATGGCAGGAGATACTCTATATCAACCATGGGAAATGCACAAGTGAGCGTGGTGATATTCCACTCCACCTATCTCAAAACTCTCTTAGCCTCTCCGACTAGAGGTCCCCCTACTCGTGTTGTTGGTCCGATGACTGCTACTGGTACTTTCTCTAGTCGAGGAAGCCACCTAGTCCTCGAGAATTTTATTGGATGCCCTGGTCCCACACCTATACATAACAGATACATAGTTGTCAGATACTCTTATTCACATAAAAAATGATATATATATATATAAAGAAACAAAAAAATGAAATAATTTAAAAAAAATACATGTACCCATCTCTTCTTGCTCCTGTCCAGGAGGTACGGGCATGTCTGGATCCCTGGAAAATTTGATTCCAACGTAGGGGTAGTCCTCTATTGCTGGAATCTACCATGCCTACCAGTCAAAAAATGAATCATCAAAGGTCTCTATGGTCCTTCTTCCCCCCTATCATGGAAATAATGTTTCCCATATACACATTGTTGGGAAGGAGGCCACATGCCTCCGCACTGTGTCTCATGGACTAAGGCTCGGTACCGTCTCAAATAAGAAAGAGAATAAAACAGTATGAAACCTGAATTTTTTGTTACTCCATCCTCAAAAATCTATGAGCTATCTCTTCATGTAGTCAAGCATGGTTGTACT
Organism: Picea mariana; assembly: GCA_032191745.1. Classification (NCBI taxonomy): domain Eukaryota; kingdom Viridiplantae; phylum Streptophyta; class Pinopsida; order Pinales; family Pinaceae; genus Picea; species Picea mariana. The sequence goes on along the minus strand of JASDQU010103567.1, from coordinate 127,954 downwards.
CCAGTCAAATACTTATGCATTTAAGCACTACATTGCACAATACATGTGTGTCTGGGAGGCTTGATGTAATTTCATGGATCTAGTGGTTATCCCAATAAGAAAAACTATCACTTTGAGTGATAGGATGGTAGTCTTGTGGACTGGCACCTAAGAATATACTTTCTCAGTGTCAGCCTCACAATGCATTCCAACCAGCTTGATGATGTTGTGGGTCCCAAGGGGAAATGTACGGATATTGACTAATTACCCTCTCCTTGAGATGCCAATGAAAAAGTATATGTCTTCAGTTGTTGTAGTCAACGAATTCCCCTCAAGCATAAACGCCTCAACTTCAGGGTGCCAATAATCCACCAAGGCATTCAGTAGCCTGGGTTGTGCCCTAATGAGTGGACACCGATAGAACTTCCATAACCCGCATTGTTTCAATGCGGTGATAGCAACATGGTACTCATAGAAAAAGACATCGATCTCCTCATGTTCCCTCTCCCTCGAGTGGACATACATCCTGTCACATGACAAGTTCAGGGTGGGAATTAGCTCTTGCATTTGCATTTTTTCAATATGTTTGAGGGTGTATGCAGGTTTTTTTGGACATAGTTGCATAGATCCATGGCGAGATTTTTTTCTTCCCAAGGATGTACGCAGACTGTTCTTGGGCATCTCGCATACACGTAGGGCCACCATTTTTTAGGAGGGCATGCCCCCTCAAAAACTAAAAGAAATGAATACTTGAAGTATGGAAATAAAACATGGATGATTTTATGCTTACTTGGTCCAAGCAGAAGTTTGTTTCATCCTTTGAAGCTCCCATAATCAAATCTTTTAGAAAAGAGATATTTTTTTCTTTTTGGTTAATTCTCAATTTAATGAGTTGTGAGCTTCTATTTATAGATTGTTTTTTCCCTTTTTGCCACTTTTTTGAACCCTTATGTCATTTTTTCTGGCTTGAAAATCATTTAATATGGTTCTTGAGTTTTTCATTGGATGTTATGATTCACTTCACTTTTGGTTTGGAAAACTTTTTGGGAGATGGGTCACTTTTAAAGGTCCTTTGGTAAAAGTTGTTTTTCCAACTTTCTGCATATAAGTTTTGATTCCACCTCCACTTTCTGCATATCATTTTCTTTTCCTATTTACCATAGGATCAATCCCACCGAAGTGCAACATAGAACCATCTTTGTTGTTTTATAAGTGTCATGGTTCGATGGTAGATTCTACCTTTACATGGATGCCCTAGATAGATCCTTGTTGGTTTTTGGTGTCCATGCCATCGTTAATGACTTAAGGCTAGGGAGTCCTTGTTAGTCTTGTCCTGATTACGAGTTTGAGCCTCATATGTCTAGTCTATCATCACTTTTGGCCTCATCCTCGAGACTCCCCAAAATGAGTATACTTTGTTGACTTTCAAGATCGCTTTGAAATCCAAAAGCAACATCTGACGAGACTACATTTATGCTTTTCAATATTGTTCGGATTAACTGAGAAAAGAAACTTCTTGGAGTCTTCTCTAATCTCTTTTCAGACTCTCTAAACATGAAAATATTCCTGAGAGATCTTTTTGTTCTTCACACTTTCCAAACTAAAAATTAAAGGCACATCTGCCCGACGATAGTTCACCTCTTTTTTGTTCAGGACGATCAATTTTACGAACAAAGGTATAATCTAGGAACTTCGGTTTCCTAGAAGAGTATTCTCAAGTATAATTTTAACCCTTTTTTGGGCCTAACGAACTCAATTTATGAAAAAAGAACCCTCACAGAGTCCCTATCAAAGCTCTTTTCAGACTCCCTAAAATTAAAAATATCGTCGAGTGACCTTGTTCCTTCACACTCGTTAAATTGGTCCAGAAGAACATCCCCTATGGGGTCCATATTTAATCCTTTTCAGACTCCCTAAAATTGAAAAGATTGTTGAGTGACCTTGTTCCTTCACACTTGTTAAATTGGTACAGAATAACATCTAATCGCATGAGTTTACCCCTTTTTCCAGCCTGTATATTAAGGAGGAAAAAGGTACACCTCGGGAGATTCGTCTCACTGGGAGAGTTGTCCTAAGTAAATTTTATACTTTTTCAGGCTAAGGAGACTAAATCTAGAAAAATGATGTGAGTCCATAGTTAATCTCTTTTCAGACTCCTTAAAATTGAAAATATGGCCGAGTGATTTTATATTTGTCACACTCATTAAAATAGTTTTGAATATACATCTTTTTGGTGCTAGTTTATCCCTTTTTCGAACCAACTAGACTATTTCTAAAATAGTTCGCCCAATAGAGTCTTATTTTACGATTTCTTAGACTCTATAAATGTGAAAAAACTAGCTAGCTAACCTTCTATGGGCTCGTGAAAAATACATTGAAGGGGGTTTCATTGTGTCTTGCTAATCGCATTTGCATATCTGCGTCTTTGGCCTAATGTCGACTCCATGTTTCTCTCAACTGAACCTTTGAAGCATGCCTTATACTCAATCTTTGTAGCACTTTGTGTAACACTCTCCCAGCCGTCGTCCAACCCACTGGATGGGAAGGTGCTATTGTGTGGAACAACATTCTCATATAAACTTAACTAATATATAACATGTATTTAAATCAACTTAAACACATTTAACTTAGAATCAACAAAAGATTACTGCTAACATAAATAATCCATGGCATTAATATTAATTCATATGCACAACAAAATACATGATAAATATAAATACGGAGGCATGCAAAACATAATTAAAGAATAATCTAGTACTCATATTTGAAAACCTTGGTGATTCCACCAACCACATGTACGTCTTCCACGAACCTCCTAGCCTTAGACCACACTGCTCGTCAAGATCATTAGTGGGTCATACCTGAGTAGGGACTAAGCTCCACCCCAAGGCAAGGAATCCTAGGCTAGGCTGAGGTACAGAGAAAAATGCACAGAAATACTAAAAGGATTCTTCCCAGGATGCATTCCTACGCCCACTTCTCACAGACTCTCATTCCCCACATGCCTTATCCACTTGGGAGTATACACCTTCGTAAGCACTTTCCATCAGTGCTACACCTCCCTCTCTGGGTCTCAAAAACAGGATGGATCAAGAAGTTTTAGAGCCTGAAGCTGGTGCTGGACACTCTCTGGAAGAAACCACTTCCCAACAAACTCTCTCACCTGGAGAGAGTTTCTCACAGGCCTGAAAACCTGCCTCTTCCAACAAAAATCACCTCCCTCACCTGGAGAGAGGTTTCACACAGGCTCAACACAAAATTACACTGTCCAGAAAGCCACGCATAGTCCAACACTGCGTGGCCACAACAGCCAATTGGGAAAATAGTCACGGGCTTCCCAACAGGTTCAACAATCATAGGATAGACTCACGGTTATCATTTTCAGGATTGTGCAAGGTGTACAGAAATCCCACACATAGGATCCAACTATTCGGGCAAGGGATCTCATAACAAAACACTAGACAGAGGTCAATCTTGGATGGTCACGAGCCCATATGGAACTGTTGACGACAAATGTGAGAGGAAACCCCAACACGGATATCTGCATGCGCTTGGGTTGACACTTTTCACCCATGAAGCTACATGCACTTCATCAACATGTGTTCCTTCCCATTTGGAAGTCCCTTGTCCTTCCCCTAGAACTTAGGGTAAAACATCACATTCAACATAGTTCACATGGCTTTTTGGAATAATAATAAAATATTATTCCCAAGGACTTAAGCCCCTAGGCTCAACACTTAGCCCCTCTTCCCACCTTCCAACCCTTAATCCCTTGCCCACTCTATGGAAGCCTAGTCTCGCATCACTCATTCATTTTGGTCAGTCTACACACAATGATGTTTATATTTTTATTAATGTTCTGTATGATTACATATACAAAAGCAGGCTCTTGGCCTTAACACTTAGGCTCTCCAGCCTAATAACAAATAAGCTCACCAGCTTATATAAAATTTTCTCACTAGCCTATAAACATACTTACAATTCATAATGTAAGCATTATACTTCATAAACATGATTTACAACAGGGCTCGACCTTGGGGACATTACACTTTGCCTCTGCAACCTGACACCTTGACCCATGGAGGAATTTTCCCTGAGCGTCCTTTTCCTCCACATGTCTCCTTGTTCTTAGAATTAGTGTATTCCTCGCGCTTGGAACTAGTATACTTGTGACACTTTTTCCTCCTTTGTAATGTATCATTCTTTTATTCTTTTTCACGCTGTTTAAAAAATATTGAAAAACACAAAAAAAATAAAAAATACCCCAAAAAGGGGACAAGAAATATATATTATTTTTTTGGAATCACAATGAGTCGCCCATGGATGAAACACATCCTTTCATTTTTTCAAAAATATTTGGGATTTAACATGAACTTAGGAAGATGTTATCACTACATAGAGTTGTGTCCTCCTTTGTTTGGTTATTCTTCCAAGCACATGGAGAGTTTGCGCTACCTCCTATATCATGAACTTATGTCAATGTCATGTTGCCTAAGTTTGATCGTCTTTCGTACTCTTGTCCAAGGGAAGTTTCACCTAGACTAAGTCATCCTTTCTGTAGTTTTTCTCTTGACATCATGCCCGACCATCCCAAATTCCAATCAAGTCCTTGTTCAAAATCAGAGAAGTTCTCTACCTGATCACCGAGATCCTTTTGTCTGTTCTCAATGAGCCATTGAATAACTCTAGGTAGTGAAGTCGTACACTCACATTAAACTCCTACCCAAGTTTTGAATATCTTGAAGTTGTTGCTCGATATCTGAAAGCCTCATCTCCAGCCATTAGGCATTATTGGCTTCTTGAAGCTGGATACTATATATGTATATCTTTAATTTTGAGATGTAGATCCACTGTGTATTTCTCGCGGCTACACTTTATATAGTTATATGACATGGATTTACAGTGTATTTGATTGGCAACCATGATTTATTTAATCCTGAGCATGGGTATGCCCACCTCGGAGAGACAGTTGTTATTTTTTCAAATGGCACCTCCTGAACTCTGGTCCCGGGCTCACTCACTTCATACATTGGTGAATATTTTGTAATGTATTTTGACCATCAGATGCTCTTATGAACTCACACATTATGGGGAATATGTTATAACCCTAATTTTCTCCATACATGCATACCTGGCATTTGGCCCCCTTACATGCAATTTTTTTCCAAGACATCACTGAGAAACTCTTCTTAAAAACTCATTTTTTGAAGATGTATGTGCCCTGCACCACTACTTCCCACATACATACTCTTTCTCCACCACTAAAACCCACATACAAAATCTATCTACACCATTACAGCCCACATATACTTGCAAAATTCACAAAAATAAAAAATTTGCAAGCAATTCATTGAGATTATGGGTTGTTGGGTAGTTTCCCAACTGATGCACTACCTATAGCCTATCATCCAATTGAATAACCATCCTTTTACCATATAAAAGGAGGTGTTGGGGTCTCATTCCACATAATCATCTGAACAATGAAACTATACCCATTTCACATCCCCTCCTTGCCCCAAGCATCTGCAACCTTGTTGTGAGAATCTCATCAGAATTCTCCATTTTTCCCTTTTTCCTCCATCATAAGCCCATTCCATTTCCTAATAAGAAGTGTGAGAAGAGAAATATACACATAGGTGCACTTGGAGCTTGTTGAAAAGGAGCACATACCAGGTTCGTGGACCATTCGCCGACCTTGTTGTAAGTAATTATTCTGATATCAATAAAATAAATACTTTTCCTGTCCCGAAATATGATATGTCAAATGTTTACATTTGTTCTATGTTTTATTCTAACATATAAATGAGGATTTATATATGCAATGCATGTTTCTAGTTTCTTGTTTATCTGTTTGTGAATGTAGTCCATCCTTGGGAGGAGGCTGGCAGTTAGCAAAGCTATCAAGCACAAGAGCATCAACACCGGATGTGGAATAAGAGGTACAATTACTTGGTCCTTCTTACTTTGTCTTTCATGTATGAGCCTGGGATACATTTGGGGTCATTAGAAAAGTAGAATACTTTTATGAGGTTATTGATCTGGCTACATTGTAAACTCTAGTGTAGACATAGAGGGATTTTCCCCATTAGCAGAAAGCATGGTGATCTAGAGTCCCGATCTAGAGTCCCAGGGTTGAGCCCACTCTGATGCTATATGTAACGACCCCATCGATACGACAACATTCGACGCCAAAGAAGTGCAATTTTTTTTTCTTAAAGAAGGAAGGTAACAATGACAAATATCGATCAACGTAACTCGACGATGAACACAACACAAGAAATTTAGGCAATAAACAACTTAACGACCCAATGCATTAGCACGTTATGCCACTAGATGTAACATACAAAAATAAAATAGACAAATAAAAATTATTGCCCACCTGTCCTACCCTACAGGGTTAGGACCTCTAGGACACATAAGCAACATTAATCAGTGCAACACAACAACTTCCATGATAAGTATCTAGAACCCTGCCAATGAAGGAGAGACCGTTATTAAATGTTACAATCAGGTACAACCTCAAAATATAAAACAACAACATCCACATTGGAAGGTTCATGAACCTAATGCAGGTTTCATATATGCTATCAATCAACACACACAATCATCCCAACTTAAGGATTCATGTCGCTGGTGTGACGAGCACACAATAATCCCATGTGCAATCAAAATCTAACTCTTTAACGATGACCATTACGCAATCGAAATCTAACCCTTTAACGCCGACCATTGCGTAAGGGTACCAACTTAAACTGTCAATGGTCCTAATTACTAAGTAACATGATGATTGATAGTAGCGTAATAGGGAATTGAAATAACATCTAAGATAATGTAGTTTCATTATGAAATCTTATAAAATCTTGGAAAATTCCAAAAACTATTCACTGAAACCCTACTTTATTGAATCACTACTTGAATATCAGTTTACATTCCTCGTAATAAACCTAAAAAAGTGTATGTCTTTGATAAACCACAACGTTTATGTTATGTGCTTCCATTGTATTACATAACTATAAATATCTAGATTCCTTGAAATGATTCTAAAGAAAAGTTTTTCCTAGAAAAATTTTGTGGATGCATAAAACAATATTAACTCAATAAACTTTTGTAGAATTCATAAAGTTCTTAATCGGTCCACGGTGATGTATTTCTCTTCTTGATACAAAATAAAATATTGTATCAATGCAACATTGAACATAGATTCTCTACGCTATTAGAAAAAAGGGCATGAGCCTTAAATTTTACAATTCTGTATCTATTACGTGCTCATCTATTACTTCAAAAAATTTAACGAGTAAGCACGCTAACATTATAAGTGAGAAATATTTTAACTAAAATACTATTATTAGGACTGTAAACTTTATTTTTATAAGTAAATAAAAATTCTCATCTATAACTGATATTTACTCAAGCAGTTTGCATTTGTAAGTGATATTTACTCAAGCGTGCTCATCTATAAGTGATATTTAGTCAAACATGCTCATCTATAAGGGATAGTTACTCAAGCAATTTTCATCTATAAGTGATATTTACTCAAACGTGCTCATCTATAATTGATATTTACTTAAACATGCTCATCTATAAGTTATATTTACTCAAGCGTTTGCATACAAGTGCTCTTCCTTTCCAATAAAATAATAGTAACACAACTGCTATACTAGATACATATGAACAAAAACCATTGGAAATCTAGTCCATTTATTTACTAAATAATAATGAGAAATAAGCATATTGCAGCAAGCTATAACTGATACGAATCTGACCTCATAACAACTACACTAAAATAAATATGATATATGTAAGAATAATTATTGTATATATATAAGAATAATGATATATGTAAGAACAATTGTTGTAAGTCTTCTTCTTATGGACTTGTCCCTCCTTTCAACCACATATAAATTCCGAGGTGCATCCTCTTACACAGAATCTGTAGTCTATAGAGTAAGGAAGTGCCCAAAAATGATATATGGTCGTCTGGGCCAAGACCGTGTTTTGTGAAATCACTATGTAAATGTTGTGAAATCGCTGTGTAAATATTGTGTTAAATTGCGGTGTAAACACTCTATAAAACACTAATTAAATACTGTCTAAGATAAAGGATTCTGCTTTCTCCCAAGCGCATGATTCAAAATGGACATATTAGCACACTTTTAAAAAATAATAGATTGTCCATTAAAATGGATTGGACAAAGATTTACTCAAATTTGGAAATATCTTAATGGTTTCATAATTTAATTCAAAGTTTGATTGAATATAAATATCAAGATTGGAATTCAAACATACACAGGAAATATATATTTTGTCCTCTTATTATTAATGAAACTAGGGAAGATATGAAGACACAATCCTTCGATAATGCAAAAATTCCCAAATACCATGCAACATAATTCAACTAGATATATGTCCAACCTTGTGTCTAAATGAACCTGACAATATACAAGTCCATTTTTCAAGTATTTTTTAAATTTTTTAGTTCTTGTAGATATTCACCTTCTACGACTTTCAATATAAATGTCTAAACTAGCAATGTTGGAAGAACTCTATACCAATAGTAAAGGCACAGTTCAATATGAGTTTCATTACCCAAAATGACATTAAAAGAAAACAAAGATGGGACTCGTTGGTTTTGCATCTCTCCCTTGTGATTCTACATCATCCTTTAGAAAAAAAAAAATGGAATAACCAGGGATAGGTCGATAGTATGGATGACACATATTAGGGTGGTTCCATTATCATAAAGAAGTATTTTTTGCTGTACACAGTAAGGAATTTGCTAGGAAATCATAAACGAGATTGGATGAATAAAGTGACCAGAATCACAGAGAAATAAAGAACTATTTTTCTTTGTACACAGTAAGGAATTTTATAGGCCGATAAATTATCCTTCACCTATTATCCATGCACAAGAAAGCAGGGAATTTTAATCTAAATATTTAACACCATAGTGAAAGATAGTCGATTCGGCTCCTGATCGACTGCTCAGGCACATAATAATAACTTAAAGAATAAAGAACAAAAGAATAAAATACAAGTTCTATGGATTAAAAACAATAAAAACACAAAGTAAAATAAAATAATGGCCGAAAACCAAAACACAATCTTCCTCTGTAATACTACAACGTAGTAATAATACCAACCAGAACCAAAAAATACAATAAAACGCAGTAATAAAACAAAGCTCAAAACAAAAATTTAGTGAATCTTTTGCAATTTCACACAACACACTATCGTCAAGATAAACTTTCATATTCATAACTAAACGAGTCTTTTTCTTTTAATAGCATATATGCAGGCAATATTTCGAGAAAAAGGAAATGCATGGACAATGAATGGAGTTATTATTCAATACAATTTTGCACATGCGTACTATATCCAAATGTCAAGAACCGAAAGTGATTGTCCCACTCTCACGCTCCGTCCAAATCTGTCTTGCCGACCGATGAGACCTCATCGGTACCTCACAACCAACACTAGGGGTACTCTTATTCCCTGTGATCCCCCCAAATTGCAAAGGGGCCATGCAAAGAATACCAATGAATCTTAGCACCCATCTCACCTTGGAAGGTCAAGCTACCAGTCGTTACCTGAGCTGGGTATCCCAACTCCCACAAGAGAAAGTTCAGTCAAGATAAAATTTCAGCATTGTAACGTTACACAATTCATATGTGATCCATACTCCTCCTCTGCCATCTCTTTTATAGAGTTTGTTAGTCATTAGTTTCACAAACCCTCCTTAGATTTCTTTTTCATTAATTAATTAGGAAAAACCTCCCCCGTACACTTGTTGCACGATCCCCTAGTTGCACCAGAAAATCAATTTTATTAATTAATTAAATATTCCTATTTCCCTCACCCACCTAAAAAAATTCCTAGAAATGATCCTCATTGTCTGGTTATTCTCTTACGTTCTTAAATGACTTACACCTTACTTAATTCCTAGTTGAGATCATAAATAGAAAGTTCCAAAGACTAGATTCCTTACTAAGTTAGACATTCAACTTTTTCTTTAAGTTTACCCTTTTCTTTAAGTTCCCCTTTTCCTTTAAGTTGCATTTTTCTCTTAAGTTTCCCCCTTTTCCTTTTTAACTAAAAATCAATTTATCATGTGTAGATAAAAACAACCATTTAGCCTTTTAATAAATTTAATCGTCCAATTTTTTTTTTACTTTAATTATTAAGTTTGAATTTATTACCCCCCTTCTTGTTACATGTTTATTTAGTTTTTCTTTATCCACAAGTTCTACTTAGACCTAGGTTTTAATTTCACTAGGCTGGGCGAGAATTTTTAAGGGAACAAATTGATATTAAACTTTACATATCACATCATTCATTTTAAGGCCGACTAGGTCCTAAGGAGGCAAATTTTTCTAGGCACCAGGTTTATTCACTTACCAGTTAAAATCATGACATGCCCTTCAGGACACACTACGTGCTCCAAGGGTTCCACTCACCTCTTTCCTTTTTATTTGCATGACATGCCCTTCAAGATGCACTATGTGATCCAAGGGTGCCACTCACCTCTTTCTGTTTTATTTGTGCGATGTGCCCTTCAAGACTCACTACGTGCTCCAAGGGTGCCACTCACCTCTTTCCATTTTATTTGCACAATGTTCCCTTCAAGATGCACTACATTCTTCAAGGGTGCCACTCCCCTCTTGACTGAATTTGGTAGATGAAAACCCTTGGAGTCAATACTCCGTCAGGTGATCTTGTGGGAGACTAAGGGCCTATAAGGAATAAGGACTCTACCTTATTTTTCACCCTTTAGAATCATTGTGAGCGAATGCCACAGTCTACTCTCACGACATCATGGGTATTCTTGAGCTAGGTAATCATTAACCTATAGTTCGAGCCACGACGAGAGTGCTAGTAGGTTGTGGCAAGGTTGCTTCCAAACCTCTCCCTCAGGGTCTCTAGTTGTCATGCATGACCCATCTACTCCAAATGTGAGTCTGGTTGTCAAGCTATCATCAGCCTACATCCATCAATGAATTATGTCAGTAATAATAATCAATCATCATATCATCTAATAATATGTACATATGTCACATCAACAACATTCAAAACCTAACGGTCCACTCACTAACTCGATCTGGAGTCCAAGGGGTTTTGTCGATGTCTCAACATCCTCAATGTCCAGAGTCCTGCACACTCAGGAGAACTTAGTCAATAACACCTGTCAATGTCAATATAGAAAAAATAACTTATCATCAGATCCAGAATATTTCATAATCATAGTCACAACAACCAATCGTATGTAGAACCGGGTCACTTGCACATAAGTGTCCTCAAATAATAAGTCTGCTCAGTGCATGCAAGAACGAGATGTTACACCAAAACTTCTAGTTATGGAAGATGGAGATGGAAGATTATTTATATCAGAATGATATATTCATACCATTGGGTGGAATAGAATGACGACCATGAAGGACGACGAATGGGAGGTTCTTGACAAAAAGGTGCTAGGCATTATACGGCTAATCCTAGCAATGTCAATAGATTTGAATATTTCAAAAGAAAAAACAACAAAGGAGTTGATGGACGCATTGGATAAACTATATGAAAAACCCTTGACATGCAATAAGGTATTTCTAATGAAGAGATTATTTAATATGAATATGTGAGAGGGTGGGTTTGTTGCATATCATTTAAATGAATATAATATAGTTACTAATCAACTAAGTTCTGTAAAAGTGGACTTTGATGATGACGTTAGGGATCTTATAATATTGTGTTCATTGCCAAAAATTTGGAATGCATTGGTCATGGTTGTAAGTAAGTTTTTCTCTAGTTCAAACGCTCTAAAATTTGATGTTGTTGTTGGTGTTATCCTTACGAGTAAATGCGACAAAAAAACATATGTGACATAGGAGCATCTCAAGCGAGCCAACGCGGGGGCAAAAGACAGCTGGACAAGCGCCAGCATAAATTTTGAAGTCACCTTGAAGTTGTTGCGCAATATTAAATGAAGCCATTAAGAAGAAGCGCACCTGTATAATGTAAATGAACCTTGAGCGATTTGCTCTCATCCTTAGTAGGTAGAAGGCATTTAAAGTAGTTAATGCAAGTAGGTAGAATTGAATGTGTAGATTAGACAGTTTTAGACCACAAGAGGGAAACGGGATATAGACACCCTCATTGTGTATTGCATGAAGAAGAAGCAGAGATTTGTGTAAGAACACCCATGTACAGATATTTGGATTAATAGAAAGCGTCGATTCAAATTCATGGTTTCGTGTTTGTTCTCTGTGTGTTTATGTTGAATGATATGCTCATGAATGTTTTCTTCTTGTTATACATTTTCTTTATATGATGTGTATATGATTTCATGTTTAAGTTTGAAGTCTGGAAGGAAGAAGGAATGAGTTTCAATTGTTTCTCTATCTGAGCAAGGGTTCCTGCAAGGAGTGTAGTCGAATTGTCCGCAAGGAGTGCGTTGACAAAGGGTTCAGAGAGGGTAGCTTTTGTTCTCATTCACACAGAAGTGTATTCAAGCATAGAAGCTGTGCAAGAAGTTCATAGGCCGAGCTAAGTCTCATGGTTGTGGACCTGAGTGAAGCATTGAGAGACTGCTGTTGCAGGTGTGTGCAGGGTCGAAGGAAATTCAGCACTTGGAAGTGTCTGAAAATTGCCGCAAGGAGTGCACTCAAGAGTCTCCTCTAACACTCGGAGTTATAAGAAAGCTCAGGGAAGATAAAGCCTTATAGCTGATGAAAGGGTTGCACAGAAGTTGTACCTGGAAGAAATTGGGAAGGCATCATAAGTTTGGGCCACAGGAGGACGAGCTCTCAGAGAAAGGAATAGATGGTCGGTATTCTCTGAGGAGGATTTGCGAAGTCCCGTGAGCCGTCAGATCTCACAGAGAAGCAGGGGAGTTACTGTGAAAGTGTCGAAGGGTTCTAAGCTCAGGAGGAGTAGGACCGTAGATCCAAGCCACAAGGGCCATTGGATTTACACGTGGATACGTGTATTGGGGTTTCATGGGTGGAATTCTCATAAACTCTACAACGAGAATCGCAAAATCACAAAACGCGATATCCCGAAAGCCAAGAGGATTTCTGTGGGACCATAGGAGTCAGAAATTTGATTGGTGGCACACTATTTCAGAGTTTCGTGGGGTAAAGTTTCGAAAACATTTCATTAGGATTCGCGATATTGCGAAATCCGAAGTGTCGATGAAGTGAAGTGACGTTGAAAAGTCAAACTCATGAGTGTATCGCAGTTTCGGAAAATCAGGATTCAGATGTCGAGGAGCCAAGTTTCTCGGCATCGCAATATCCAAAATCGCGATAGGAAAAATCTCGAAAGGAAAAATAAAGGGTCAGCGTTGATTGTATCAGGATTCGAGGATTTGAGATTCCAACGCTCAGCCACTAGATTCACAAAGTTGCGAAGCCCGATCTCCCAAAGTGTAAAGAGGGGATCCCGTGAGAGTTTGTTGTGGGGGCAGATTTCCCGATAGAGAAATAGAAGAGCCATTTAGAGTTCTTCGGGCTGTGGTAAAGGAAAGATCCTGTGTCAACGTGGACCTTTCGACCTGCGAGTTGTGAGGTTGCAATCGTCGACATCAGTTTGGTATCAGAGCACAGAAAGGTTCTTTGATTTCTGTAGCAGAGAAAGAAGATTCACCATGCCGCCAAGGAGAAGGGACATGCAAACACCCGATCCACCAGAGGAGAGGGAAATGCCAAGAAGAAGAGGTAGGTAGATGACAGATCTAGCCATGTAGAGAGAGATGCGTGATCTACGGGCTAGACTCGAAGACATGGAGACAGCGCAAAGACGCACAATCAATGCGGGGGATCTTAGTGATTCCAAGAGTGAATTTGAAGCTGAACGTGAAGAAGAAGTTGCAGCCAAAGATGCATCAAACGAATGTTTGATTAGAGCTATTGCAAGAATGGGTGCAAGAGCAAAGATGGACATTCCATTTTATGAGGGAAACTTGGATGCAGAAGAGCTTCTAGACTGGATTAGAGCTCTGGACACATACTTTGACTATGAAGATGTCAAGGAGGACAAAAAAGTCAAGCATGCTGTCACGAGATTGAAGGGACATGCAGCATTGTGGTGGGATGAACTACAAGCTGATAGACGCTGCAAAGGCAAGAAGAAGATCAAGAGCTGGGACAGAATGATTGCGAAGATGAAGGAAAAATTCATCCCCAGGGATTATCAAATTACTCTGTTCAGGAGGATGCAGAACCTGAGACAGAAGCTGATGACAGTGAAAGAATATACCTAAGAATTCTACAAGCTAAACATCAGAGCAGGTTATCGGGAGAGCGATGATGAAAAAGTTGCCAGATATATGAATGGCATGAGATATGATATCCAGGATGAGATGAGCATGGTAACCATCCGAACGATGGAAGATGCTTATCATATGGCTCTAAAAGCGGAAGAGAAGCTAAGCCGAAAGAAGAGTCAGAGAGGCCGAGGCAGAAGTCAACCCAGAGGTAAATTAGTTTCCCAGGACAAATATCAGAAGCCCAAAGAGGACTATAAGAAACATTATACTTGAACTGAGAGAGGTGGAACCTCACAGAGAGGGAAATATGCTGAATAGAGAGGGCAACATACTGAGCAGAGAGGAGATTATGTTGACAATAACACTTTTCCTCGTACTAGAGGTAGAGGAAGAGGAAGAGGTGGAGTAATAACCTACTTAACATGTGGAAACAATGGGCACAGGTCTTACGAGTGTCCAGACAATAAGAAAGAAAGTGGAGAATCTCACATCGCCGAAGCACAGAGGTAGGATGTTGAGGCAGAAGACACTGAAGGCAAAATATTTCTAATGATGTGAAAATTCCTTTTGACACCAGAGAAGGAGGTGGAGAGTACAGTCCAAAGGACCAGACTTTTCCGGACTGCTTGCAAGACCAAGGACAGGGTATGCAAGGTCATTGTAGACAGTGGTAGCATGGATAATCTCATTTCAACCGAGAAGGTAGAGAAGTTGGAGCTGG
>JASDQU010103567.1:57495-69011 GCA_032191745.1 Picea mariana | reverse complement strand
ATACATTTAAAATTAAATAAGGAAATGTGTCCCAAGACACACGAGGAGAAAAAATACATGTCTAGGGTCCCTTATTTATCAGCAGTTGGTAGCTTGATGTATGTGATGGTTTGTAAAATACCAGATATTTCACAAGAAGTGGGATTTGTGATAAGGTATATGAAAAATCTAGGTAAATAACATTGGGAGGCAGTAAAGTGGATTCTCAAGTATTTGCGTGGTACTACTACTCTTGCATTATGTTTTGGAGGTTTAAACACTATTCTACAGGGATATGTTGATTCATATATTGTAGGTGATAAACATAGTGAGAGGAGCACCACAAGGTATGTTTTTATTGTAGGTGGAACAATAGTAAGTTGTATTTCGAAACTGGAAAAGGTTGTTTCACTTTCAACAAAAAAATCAAAGTATGTTGCTTCTACAAAGGCTAGTAAAGAGATGATTTGGTTACATGGGTTTATGGAGGAATTGGGAAAGAAGCAAGAGAATAGTAGGTTGTACTGTGATAGTGAGAGTTCCATTCAAACTGTAAAGAACTAAACCTTTGATTAAAATAATAAGAATATATAGCTCAGGTACCATTTCATATGATTCGTCTCAGAATATGGACATTTGAATTTGGAAAATATACATACTAGCCAAAATCCTACAGACATGTTAACAAAGGAAATAACCAGGGAGAAACTAAGTTTCTGCTTAGTTTCAGTTGGTCTTCAAGCATGAAGGGGAAGATGATAAATTTTCTAGTTCCAACGTGAATCATATTACAACATGTACAAGAATAGTGGAGTTGTTGTGATGAGTCTCCAAGTGGGAGATTGTTGGTTTTAGAGCCTAGTTATCTTACTGATTCAAAGGTATTTGTTTTTGGTCATGTTTATACCCCATGACGACTATACACCTTGGAGGAATGTACACCCCTCCATGTGGGGAGTTGTAAGGGGGGTTTCCCCCCTAGAAGGGTCCGGGGGGCTCATCTCACTGATTGGGGGCTCTAAGGACCAACAGGCTCCTAGAGAGGGTTTAGGGGCAGTGTCCCCTGAATGGGGTTTGAGAGATTATCCCCCAAAGTAAACATTTCCTTTTAAATGTATATTGTAATTTCATATTCAATCTTGTTTGTTCATTCTTAAGTCACAGATATGATGGTAGAAGTTATTTTAGAGTTTTTCTCCCTATAAGGAAACCCTCTTTTATGAGGGAAATGTATTATGGTTGTGTATTATTGCAAATATTGCATTATGAGGGAAGATGTTGTGAGAGAATGAAGATGGAGTTACAATGTGTGTGTTGTAGGTTTCATCCCTTCATTTTGCTATATAATAAAAAAATAGGACCTGGAAATTCCTCTGGTGAACGTAACCCATATTAGGTGAACCACATATATTTGTGTCTCTATTGTATTTTGTATCTTATGTGTTTTATTTCCATATTTGTTTTATTTTATTGCTCCGCGATATTTTTTTCTAACAATTTGTTCGACCTACTTCCTAACCAACTACTGCAGTCAACTTGGATAATCGACTAGAGGGTCTAGTCAGTGGGGATGACTATCCCCTACAACAAGTGGGTATTCAAGAAGAAGATGAACACAAGAGGTCAAGTTGAAAAATTCAAATATTTAGTAGTAGTGAAAGAATATTCCCAAGTCGAAGGAGTTGACTTCAGGGAGAATTTATCCCCTCTTGAAAAATTAACTTCCATTAGAGTACTAATGTATCCAGCTTCTAAATTTGATATGGAAATAGAATACATGGATGTGAAGACAACATTTGTACATGGGGACCTAGAGGATTAAATCTACATGAAACAAACTAAATGATTCGTAGTAAAGGGAGTGAAAGATTTGTTGTGCAAATTGAAAAGATCCCTTTATGGTCTAAACCAATCACCAAGGATTTGGTACCAAAATTTCGACACACACATTCATATTTTAGGATTTCTGAGAAGAAAATTTGATCACTACATATATTTCAAAGAACAAGATGGGTGTTTTATTTATATAGAATTATATCTTGACGACATGTTGCTAATTGGAAACAACATGAATGCAATAAAGCAGGTGAAGAAGTAGTTGTCCTCCAAGTTAGACATGAAGGATATGGGTGCAACGCACTTCATTCTTGGAATGGATATCAAAAGAGGTCAAAAAACTAGGAAGTTTTGGTTGAACCAAGAGAATTATATTCAAATAATCTTGAAAATTTTCAACATGTAGGATTGCAAACCTGTAAAGGTGCCAATTCCTGTGGGATCAAGGTTAACTGTTGAACAATGTTCAAAGAAACAGGAAGAGATAGATTACATGAACAATTGTCAAGAATATTTAGTTGCTTGTGTGGCACAAAATATTATGCTATATGACATCAAGGAAAAAATAGAGGTGACAGTGAGTTAAATGTACATGGCTTTGTCGATGTTGATTGGGCTAGAGATATGGATCAATGAAGGTTGACCAATGGATATGTGCTCCATATGTTTGGTGGAGTAATTGGATGGATAAGTAAATGACAAGAAGTCATAGCCTTGTCAACAACAGAATTTGAATACATGGCAACCACTCATGGAAGAAAAGAAGAAGTATGTCTACAATGGTTTTTTTCAAAAATCAGGTTTGAACCAAGAACTATGAAGGAAGCTTGTGATATTCATCATGAAATATTTCTAGCAAAGAACCTAGCTTATCATTCCAATTACTAAGAAAATGGATGTACAATACCATTTCTTTGATATATGGTGGAGAGAAACAAGGTGTTGCTGGAGAAAGTAGATGTGTTGAAAAACATAGTGGACTCTTTGACCAAGTGTGTGAGTGTTGTGAAGTTATCTTGGTGTAGAGAGGAAATTGACATTGTTTCCATGGGCTTGTGAATGAGATTTCAGAAATCTCTCAGTTTCAACAAAGAAGATAATAAATGGGATAATTTTGGGTTGTTGTATTCTTTGTAGTGAATGTCGAAGGTCAAGGTGAATTGAACAGGAAAATTTGAAGCCTAAATACTCGAAAAAAATTCAAAGAGATCAAGCAACAAGAGGTTGATAGGAGGTTGTATGACAACTGACTGAAGACCAAATCAATGTCCACCGATATCCAACTAGTAATCTGAATTGGTAGTGGACTGCAATAAAATCATGATATTCTCATTATTTGTAGCCAATGATCTTCCTGTATATTTAACCATTTTTGGGCAACTTTATTAGGGTTATGTTATATGCTATCAAGGAAAACTTATAGGTGAAAGTGAATTAAATTTACATGGATTTGTTGAAGCCAACTGGTATAGATATCTAGATCAATGAAGGTAAACCAATGAATATGTGCTCAAGATGTTCAATGGAGAAATCAAGAGGATGAGTAAGTGATATGAGGTCATATCCTTGGCAACAACATAAGATAAATACATGGAAACCACTCATGGAAAAAAATAATCAGTATGGATGCAACGATTGTGTTCAGGGATCAGGTTTGAATAGAGAACTATGAAGATAAGTTGCAGAAATCAAAGTACAAAGAATCCAACTTATAATTCCATGAATAATCATATTGATGTACAATACCATTTCTTGAGAGACATGGTGGAAAGAAACAAGGTGTTGTTGGATAAATTAGTCATTTGTTATATTCTTTGTAGTGAAATTCAAAGGTCGAGGTGAATCGACCAGGAAAATTCATAGTCGAAGTAATAGACAACAAGGTGAAAGGGCCAAACAACAAGAGGTCGACAAGAAGTCATGTGGAAACCTACTAAAGATCAAATGAAGTTCTGATGGTAGTCAACTAGTAATTAGACTTGGTAATCAACTAGTAATTTTACTTTGTAGTCGACTCTAAGAAAATCATAAGATTCATAGGATTTGTAGTCAATGATATGTGTGGATATGTAACCATTTTTGGACGCCTTTATTTAGGATTTTTCCTTCTATAAATCCTATAAATAAAGTGTGTTGTAATGCTGTAAAAACTAATATTTTGATAAATAATTTTAGAGGTTGTTGGTCATGTAGATGTAATCCAAACTGGCTACATGGTCATCCTTATGTAAAGAAAGAAGGTATGATGTTGATTGTGTCTTATGTGTGGATAAATTTTATGCATGTAATATTTTATTTTCAATGAATACGACACTAAGAGAGGAATATTCTCAAGGAATGATGGTTTTCCCGTTTGGGTTTCCAGGGTAAAATGTTTATGTACTATATGTTTTCTTTGCCATTTCTTTTATAGATTAAATATTTATTCCTCTCTTTTATAGATTAAATATAAATAAAACCTATATAATAATTTGAACGTGTTAATTTTAATAACACTTAACATAATATTTCACTTTTGGAAAGATCTTCCTATAAAATTCTCTTTAGAAGATAGAGTTAGTATAAATAGAAGTAGAAGGCATGGGAAAGTTTTGTCTTGGGAATTATTGTAGTAAAATGCTTCTTAGTTGTACTTTCCCCACTCGAAGAGGAAAGTGAACATTTCTTTCATTGAATAAAAGTATTATTACTCATGTTTTTATTCTCATTGTTTATTTGTTTTGTTGGTAATTGTTGCATTATTTGTATTTATTCTTATTATAATACATCTCGTACCTTACAATGGTGAGGGTGGATGTTTTTCATTTGTTGTTTCTAATTTAGGTGTTTTCTTTCTATATTGTGGTTAATCTTGGTAATCACAACGTGGGACCGAAAAATTTATAAAGTTTAGGATGAAGTGGAGGAAACATGTATGATGTCTTGCTAGATGCACATATATTCAAGGTTGAAGTAGTAGCAAATTATCATATAGATATCATATAATTTTTATCATCTGGTAGGGAAATTGAAGAATTTACTCTTGTGCATAGTAGATAACTAGTAACTAGATATACCAATTATTGATTGATTGTAGGGAAGCTATAATATTTAGGGGATAATGGAGCTCTACAAAAGTGTGTACTATTACATTAATGAGAACTATTTTGAGTAAATCACTTGAAGGAAATGTTATATGACACTATGCATGTAAGAAGACTACACAAAATATTATACTTGTTAGACTATGGTGGCCATATTTTTTTCAATATGTGAATGTGTATGACTAGAGGTGTGATGTTTTTCAAATGTGTTACACATCAAAATCTCATATTTGTGTTTCACACTAAGTGCCGCAAGTGTCACAAAGTGATGTATGCATGTTGGTAAGTGTCACATGAAATGTTGCGAGTGTCATATGTACCTTCCCATTTTTTAGGTGTCACCACCCCTTGACACCATGAAAACAATTGTATGTGGCCCCCAAGTCATATTGGAGGAATAAAACCATAATTCCAAGGTTAAAACAGATCATTTTCTTGGAAAAATGACCTTTTTGGGGGAATTTATGAAGGGTGGCACCCCCTCGCCATGCTATGGGAGGGACATGGCACCCCCTATATCATGTTATAGGAGTTACACTATTAGGATTGCACCCTGTCTCTCACTATGGGGGATTTCCATTCTTGTTAGAGGAGAAAAAGGGATCCTCCGCCTAATTCTATGGGCCAAGTCTCTCAATATGGGGTTGGTTATGTTCGACCCTCATGCTTTGGATTCACCTTAGGATCTGATCCAAGCCTCAAGGAGCCATATCCTCAGCCATATCCTTCATTTTCTCATCATGGTTGTGCATCTCAAGCCTATATATTGATGGAATTTCCAAGGTGAAGGGGGAAGTAATCAGTCAGAGCATCACCATTTTGATCTTGGTATATTCATGCAAGGGGTTGGATGGAGAGAGATTGGAGAGGCTACTACAACATCAATCATGGTATTTAATTACTCTCTTTTTGGTTATCATTTAATATACTTGGCCTATTTCCTTCAAATCTTGTGTATTATTGCATATGGTTGTCTATTGTTTCTTTAATCTTCTTAGATGGATTTGTTTTACCTAATAAACTAGAGTAAGAGATATTTGTTCTCTTCCTTCCCATTGCAGGTATCAATTTGCGCTAAGGGGTTTGAAGATCAAGCTCACGGATTGGAAACAATGAGGACAAACTTTGAAACAAGGCACATCATGCTATTTATCCCTCTCTCTTTATCATTGGTTAAAATGAGTTTAAATGGATTTTAGTGTCCACTTGTAGTTTTTTTGTCTTGGTATAAGGGTATATAAATTGAAGGGAGGTTTTATCTCTTCACACATGAAACCTTCTGTAAAAAAAGGATTGGGAAACCTTCAAGTTGGGATGAGAGGTATCTATTTCGTATTGTCATGGAAGAACCATTTGGAAAATGGGTAATTAATTTTATTGAGAGGATCAATTCCCCTATGTAGATATCAAGTGCATGCTACATTATCACTATGATATATTTTTTACTAGGTAGGAAGGGGCTGCATCAATATATGAATGCATTGTAAAGACATATATGTTCTTTATTTTTGAAAATATCATCATTAGGTTTCAGTGTCGAAGATTTTTGACGAGTGACTAGGGTGATGGGCCTCGATATTGTAAATTTTATGGACCATTCTACATATACATTCAATACATTATTTCCCCTAAGAAAAAATCTTCATGATAAAAATTCATGTTTTTGGATAAAAAAATATGACTTATGTTTGTCTAGTTATATATGATTTACTTAGAACTTGAAAAGTGGAAGATGCTTCAACTTAAAATTTATTTATGGTTTTAATTCTTGTTCCATATGTTGTATATGAAGATTGACTTGATTCCCAAAGGATAAGTGTAGGAAATCAAATCACCAAGCTAATATTGATGTTCCTTATTCATGGCTCTAGAAAAACTTGATGGCTACTAAGATTTGTAACTCATCTTGTCCCTTCACCTTTTCTCGAAGTTGAATTATTTCGACAAATTTGGTTGCATAATTTTAGGATATTTTGGTATAACCTCCAAAAATGAAGGGATTTGTTAGAAGGATTAGATAAGAATTATTTTCAAGCATAAGAAGAATCATAGTTGATATATTAGGCTAGGCTTCATTTTTGTTCATCTATTTTTTACTCTGAATTTGCGAATTCAAATTTTGAAGTAATGTAGATTTTTAGTTAACATTTTAAAGAGTGATTTATGTTGAGGGATTCACTGAATTTCTTTATTTAGGGTTTGGTATTGCTATGAATATGAAATGGAGTTTCAATCCCCTCTACATATAGATTGAATAGATTCTATATTATTTTATTTTAGTGGATGCACTTTTCCTTTGGAATTCCTTGTTATTCATTATCTTTATATTTATGTACCTTCCTTGCTATTCATTTATCTTTATATTTATATTTTAATGTATGCTTAAAGGAGCCTAGTATGATTATGAAGGCTATAAAGATTGAGTGCTTTAGTAGTATGCTTAGAATCCTGTTTTCATTGATCGTTCCAAACCGAAGTAAAATGATCATAGATGTGTTTTCCATTACATATTGTCATGGGTGTAAAGGGTGAAGGCCATGAACTCAATAGGATGAAGAGTTAAAATGACTCTCAAAATTGAGTATTTTTTGTATTTATTTGAGAATAACTTTCATTTTGTTATTTTCATGAATTCTTGTCATTACTTTTACTTTACAATGTTCATCAGTTTAAAGTACATCCAATGAATCTAATATGGTTTCTAATTTTTTAAGGATTGAGTGATATAGTATAAGTTTAAGGATTGTAGAAGTTAGAAGATGAAGGAAGTGACTCTAAACCTCGATATATCCTTGCATGATTTTAGGGGGGGATAGGAGTGATGGTCATGAACTCAATGGTGTGAATAGTCAATGGGAATGATATATCAAAGTTGATATTCTTTTTATTTGTTAGTGTATATTATATTTAGTTAAATATAAAGAACATTTAATGAAGACCTTTTCCATAGCATGATAAGGGATGGAGTGAAACTCTTGATGATTATTCTTCTACGAAGATCTTTTCCATAGCATTTTAAGGATGAAATCAAACCATCATGAGTTGGTTCTTCTTCTATTATATATATTTAGTTGATCAATTTCTTTAAAGTAACCTAGCAAGATAAGGGATGATGTCAAACCATCAAAAGTTTAAAAGTTTAGAGGAGGGATGGTTTTTGTTAAGTTTATGTTTGTGCTGAGAAATCCTATGTTTTGACATTATTATATCTTCTACATTATGTTATTATTTCACTTCATGTTAGATTTATTTTGAGTATAATTCACTATAAATTTTTTAGGTTGGATTAGCCTTAAGTGAAAGAGCCAAATACCATGCTAACAGTTCTAGGCTTACCAATGGTGAGTGAGGATGAAGGTGATGTGATTCTAGAAAAAGAAATCAATCTAGAGGAGATTTACCATAGGTATGGCATTAATCATAGTGATTGTGGTGTTGCCATATTTTCTATTAATAACCTTCTTTTTTCCTTCAGTAGTGAACTTTTGACCAATAAATTAGTAAGAAAGTGTAGAAAATATGATTGTATAATGGGGGCCACACTAGCTAGGAGATGAGAACAATGTATAAAGATATCCTAGGCTAAGTATTTGCGCAAACTTGCTCAACTAGTTAATTGCAGATTGTATTTCATCATTGAAATTATGAACCTAAATGTTACATTGTCAATTTCATATTGTTGAAATTCATAATTATTGATCACTAGAATAATAAAGGTTCATAATATAGTCACAGTAGATTAGATTCTAGGAGACTAATCAAGAGAAGAGTAATTAATTCTTCTTCTACAATTTTAGTTCTACCAACACACCTGGTTCTACTAATGATGAGAAAATACCTTTTGTTAGATATCAATGGTGAAATGATAATTATAGGATTAGTTAATAAACCTGGAATCTTTGTGTCCTCTACTGTTGTTATCAGATCCACTATTATAGGAATCAATTGGCTTGAGTATCAAGCTATAAATGTAATCTTTTTTATTAATGAAATAGTTGAATCGAGAATTCTATCTCACTTTCTAATTTGGTATGAGAGGGCTAGGTCAAAAACGAGTGAGGAACCGTGGAGCTGTCGACTGGAAGGATCCATCGATTGGAAGAGTCTGCCACTGCTGCTATACTCTCTCTGCTGCTGGATTATTGGTTGTCCAGTATTTATTGTTTTTTCTGTGTTCAAGAAGTTGTTGCCAACGATCTTCCTCAAACATTCTGATGGAGATCGCTTTCAAACAAATACATCAATTAAATAGATTTCCAATTTTTAGTTCAGAGATTGATTTGTGGAGGCACTGCAAAGGTTTTTCTTTTATGATCTTGTGAAATGTCACCAAATTGCTGAGTTCCTCTCCAATTTTAATTAGATCTTTATCACTGCGTGGAGCTGTGGTGCGCATTGGATGCTGGAGTGTTGCGTGGAGCTGATCCAACGTGGAGTGTTTTCTACTAAAAATTATCGCCTATGTGCAACGTGCCCTAGATCTATAATTTGTTCCCTAAAAGCATTGTTGCTGCTACCAAAATCTATAGCACAAGGCTACCTGGCATAAGAGCCACCGCTGCCAATTTGAACAAAGAGCCAATTTTCTGGAGCGTACTGTGTGCTTCGTGGATGAAGAAGAAGAGAGACATTTTTTAATTGTTGATTGTTGTTTGGTCTAGCAAATTGAAGGTGGAAGAGTCGAGTTCTGAAGGGTTCAGAGTCATATTCCAAGCTGCCTGTTGTCTGAATTAAATCGCTGAGGTGAAAGTAATTAAGTGTCTACCCGACTTGAATTAAATCACTGAATGTAAAATTCATTTAAAAAGGTATTTCCAGGTATTTGTTTGAGTTGTTCAAAGATTTTCTGCAGAAATGTCAACTTCATTCCCAAAAAATTATTTGAATGAAGCATCCAAGTTGGATGGCGATAATTACATTAACTGGAAATTTAAGATATTGATGATTTTTTAAGAATGGAATGTGTGGGATATTGTAAAAGGAGATGAAGCCAAGCCCATAGGTGCTGCTAGTACAGATTGGGAGAAACGAGAAATGAAGGCTAAAGTGCTATTGCGGATGTCTGTCAAGGACAATATAATTGCACACATTAGAGACTGTAAAACGTCCAAGGATACTTGGGAAATATTGAAAGGTTTGTATGAAACTACAAACTCAAATAGAATTTTGTTTTTGAAGACTAAGTTACTGTCCATAAATATGGAAGCAAAAGAAAATATTACCACCTATGTTTCCATTAAAGATTTATGTGACCGGTTAAGTGGAATTGGTTAGAAAGTTTCAAATTCTTACATGGTAACTATTATACTAAAAGGGTTAATCAGAGATTATCATGTCTTTATTTCAAGTCTAGGAGGTAGAGTACAACCACCTATGTTTTCTGAATTGATAGGGATTCTTCTACAAGAAGAAGAAAGAATCAAGGTGTTTGAGATGGACTCTCATACTTCAGAATTGGCGTTAGCAGCCAAAGGGAAACAACCATAAAGGGGCAACCCATGGGACAGAAATAGAACAGGCAAGTTTCAACCAAGGGATAGAGGTATGACTCAATCAAAATTTGATGCACATAATAAGAAAAATGATGATTGTTTTTACTGCGGGAAACCTGATCATCATGCTAAAGATTGTTATAAAGGGAAAGCTAATTAATCCAAATAGAAGTTCTGAAAACATAATGGAAATTATGTGAACACTGACACCTCTATCCGTTAGCGACATTTCTTGTCTTGGGCCTAAGAGAATCTAGGTCTGCAGGTTGCACGAAGAACGCCCAAACATAGCATGTAAAGCCCCATTTCAGGCTGAAAATCAAGTGAGCGGGCGAAATTAGGTTGTCAACGGCCTAGATTCATCCATAGGAGCAGATCGACGGTCGACAGGAAATCAAAGTTAGCGGAGTTGCATCGGGATTAGCGCAATGGGTAGCGTCTATATACATTCATGAAGGATCTCGGCCATCCATCCAAAAGGACATGTGGTGCGTGATCATGTCATGTTGGCATATAGGGATTCGAGGGGTAGGAGATCCTCATCATTTTACGTCTCGAAACCCCGAACCCTAAAACGCCGATAAGCGCCTTTGAAGCTAAGCCCATGGTCCTAGCACCCAGTCACGTCAAGAAAGCCTGATAATGGAGGCAACCCTCTTATAACATCAAATGCCATCTCGACCATTCCTCTGGAGGACACGCGGTGTACATCCATGCTTTTGCGGTTTGGTCAATCGGGATTTTGAGAAGCATTGCATCATGAACCCCCAATACCAGAAATCCTGAAAGAATCGGGACCGTCCATCTGAAGGACACACGGCACAAGATCTGAGCCACAGGTGGGGCCTTTCAGGATTTTCATAGTGAAAGCGCCAAAGTCATCTCAGTCGTCCATCCATCGATGAAACTCGAGCACATTGGACTTAAAGGGGGTGTGGATCTGGGCGGCTAGGATCTGTGCACTCAGATCTACGGTTAGGAGCGGATTCCAGAGCCCCCCCACCTTTCTACCTTTAAGCAGAGGGGGGGTGGGGGGTTCCGGAATAGAGGGTGGACCTCGCTGATGGCTATGATCAGAACGCCAGAATCCGATGTGCATCGTTGATCCAGGCGTTCTGATCATAGC
>JASDQU010103567.1:43980-57464 GCA_032191745.1 Picea mariana | reverse complement strand
CCGACGACTACGATCAAAGCGCCCAAATCAATGGCTGAGGTTTTTTTCGGCCCCCCCTTTGCCATCCTGATTTTAATAAAGGTATGGGGGGCCCTTCCTGACTTGTCACCTTCTGTCCTGTCCTCCCCCTATTAACGTGGCGCCTCCTCATTGCATCTGCCGCCACTTCTTCCAAATCACTTACCGCCTCCCTCTCACTCCCAGTCACCTCCACCTGTATGATCATTCCTTTTACTCTGTGTCCACCTGTACCCTCACACTCCACACGCCTTCATCCTCTTTCCTTTTCAGATGGCGTGGCATTCCTCATCTTATGTCACCGCTCCCATTTCCTTTCCATCGCCTCCACCGTGTTGATGCCATCGCTCCCATCATCCCCTTTTTCAAACCCGCCATAGGGGTCCCTCACAGCAGTCCAGTGAAGCAACATCCAAAGAGAGACCGTTAAGTTGATCCAGGTGGCACCATTAGGAGACCTCCACGTCCCAGAAGGTAGGGTTGACCGAGGCTGTCCCAAGTCCCAAGAAATCAATTATTGTGGATTTGGCTAGTTGTTGGGCATCATCTCTGCCATAAAAAGAAAGTCCAGCAAAGGACTAAAGCTGGTCGATTCATCTGTAGAAGGACAATCCAAAATATGATAGCGTCTGTCTTGGGTGCACGATCGACCAGAGTCAGCATGCGCAGACTGTCAGAAGACATGCATACGCATTGTTTTTAATGCAGCGCCTTGTTTTTGTTGTTGTTGTTGTTTTTGAGTATATGTAGGCATTTTCTCCATTTTTGTAATGATGGATGGTTGAGCAAAGCTCTCGATTGTAAAGTTTTGATACAGCGCTGGTCGCTCTGGTTAATGTATTAGGCATCTGAGACTTCTTACTTTGTGGATGTCAGCCTCTTTTTCCATCTCTTTATTTGTTGTGTTAGAACAGCTCGGAATTGGAGGATCCAGTCGAGTTGTAGCTGTTATAGGATGATGTAGGTTGGATCACTGTAACAGTTGCATTTTTTTTAATCGGTTCCTGTGATTTTCTCAGCGCTGAAACGACTTCGAATTGAAGGATTCAGTCGAGTCACCCTTCAACTCCTCGAAGATCTGGACCAAGAGGATCTTGATTTTTGAGTTTTTCACTTTCAAGCCTCTGAAGGCCTGTCGCCCGAGGCAGTATTTCTCACCCTTATCACAAGTCTTCCATCTACCACCCTTTAATTCACTTACTAACGGAAGTTGGATCAAGACCTCCCTTGCTTTCTACATACCAAGCCTGGTTTCCTAAGTTAAAGCTATATTTTCTTGAGCCTTGACCCATCCGATCACCACATTAAACAAATCATGACATAAAACTGATGGGCGTTGGGCTCTGCTCCTGCAAGCAATCTAGGAGTGACTTCTGACGCTAACATTTATAGCACCATTGCCGGGGACGAAGTTGAAGATTTTCCCTGGGAAAAACAACATTGAGCCTCTGATTTTGAAGGTGCATCAGACATCAAAGCCCTTCAAGATTTCTACTGTGCACCTAGCGACTCCACTATGGTGACTCCAAGGTTTCCACATCATTGTTTCAGCAGTGGCTACTGTTAGCACACCTGAAAGCTGACCCTAAGGAGTTTTCTCGAGAAGGTTTCAGTAACTGCTTTCTCAGCCTGAGAAACTTCCTGGGGTAACAACAATGTTAGGATCTGGCCTTTGATAGTGAACAAGGACCAGACACATTCGAAGTTGCGCATCTTTCACCCGGCAACTCCATGATTCAAGGATCAATTGGCAACACCACTGGTTCGATATGGAGAAAATCCTTGCTCGCAGGTTTGCTCCTTTTAATTTTTCTGCTATTCCTGGTTTTCCTAATGTTGTCCCCTCTCCGATTGAATGGGGTGATTATTTGCCCATATTTGGAAAGCGTGAAGATGACAACCCTGCTCGGCACCTCAGTGAGTTTCATGAACTCATGCATCAGTGGGAGATACATCATGAGGATGTATTACTGAAAATGTTCATGTTCTCGTTAGTAGGGGATGCTCGTAAATGGTACCATTATTTACCCCCTGCTAGCGTTTCTTTACTCAGTGAATTCCATGCAGCCTTCACTGCCTATTGTCAGGAGCTTTATCCCTATGAGTTGATTTTTCATAGCTGTTGTGAGGGATACTACAACAAATGTATACAAGATAGAGTTTTCTCTTATGTAGGCTATGAGGATGATCCTGATGACCTGGATCAGAGCTCTGTCCTTTCTCCTCCCCATTCGTATGCAGCAGGGGGGGTTATGAGAGTGATGAAGTTCCCAAGGAGGAGGATGGCACTCTGAGTGAACTAGTGGTGCAGGCAATATTCCCCACTCCCCAGTGTGCAAAATTGGAATCTGAAGGCAGAAAAAAAGATTTTCCAGTATTTGAGGTGGATGATCTAAGCATCTCTTTTGAAGAGATTATTGAAGATTTTTTGGATGCGTTAGCATATGCTCCCGATGAGCTTGCTGTCTCGGAATTAAATGAAGAAGCCATTGTGGAAGAGGATTGTTCTTTCTTCCTTCACGATATTTCCCATGATGTATTTACATTTGGGATTGAAAGGAAGGATCGAGAGACCATTCCCTTTTTACAAAATGGGAAAGTACACGAAGAAGACGAGGAAGAACCAGAAGAGCAGCTAAGCACACATTTCTTTTCCTATCCAGAGCCAGTCAACAAGTAGCCACTGCCTGAGATCAGTGACCCTACAACAGTTGTCCACTCACCTCTGCTTTTCAGAGATATTCATCCACATGAGAACAATTGCGTAGCAGAGGAGGCTACCCATCGCCAATTTTCCGAAATTCGCCACTCATTCTATGACCCTGTCAAAAAATACATGGAGTGGCATTTCTCCTATGCCTTGGAGCTGCCCTATTTCATCTCAACTCTAGCCTGTAAGGAGGAGTTGAAGAGTGTAACCATTCTGCTGTCATAGTTACACCATCTGCTCATGATCATTGACAGAAGGAAGGAGCTTCTATCCAGGAAGCTGCTTGAATGGCTATGGTGGAAATCTGCTTTCACCTAGCCCCATGTAAAGTGTTTTATTAGTTTAGGATTGTATATAAATAAGCTCCTTTGAGCATGCATCTTTATTTTGTTTCTTTTATTTTTCGGCTTGTATTTTCAACAGCGGGATGTTTTGAGCCTGACTCCATAGCCCAACAACAAGGCACTGAAGCTACGAAATGAGTTCTTAAAGCATCATAGGGACGAATCTATCCCCCATGGAGCCTAATGTTAGCGACATTTCTTGTCTTGGGCCTAAGAGCATCCAGGTCTGCAGGTTGCACGAAGAACGCCCAAGCGTAGCATGTAAAGCCCCATTTCAGGCTAAAAATCAAGTGAGCGGATGAAATTAGGTTGTCAACGGCCCAAATTCATCCATAGGAGCAGATCGATGGTCGACAGAAAATCGCGGTTAGCGGAGTTACGTCAGGATTAGCGCAATGGGTAGCGTCTATATACATTCATGAAGGATCTCGGCCGTCCATCCAAAAGGACACGTGGTGCGCAATCATGTCATGTCGGCATTCGAGGATTCGAGGGGTAAGAGCTCCTCATCATTTTACGTCTCGAAGTCCCGAACCCCGAAACACCGATAAGTTCCCTTGAAGCTAAGCCCATGGTCCTAGCACCCAGTCACGTAAAGTAAGCCTGATAATGGAGGAAACCCTCTTCCAACATCAAATTCCATCTCGACCGTTCATCTGGAGGACACGCGACGTACATCTGTGCTTTCGCGGTTTGGTCAATTGGGATTTTGAGAAGCATTGCATCGTGAACCCCCAGTGCCAGAAATCCTAAAAGAATCAGGACTATCCATCTGAAGGACACACGGCACAAGATCTGAGCCATAGGTGGGGCGTTTCAGGATTTTCATAGTGAAAGTGTCGAAGTCATCTCAGCCGTCCATCCATCGATGAAACTCGGGTGAATTGGACTTAAAGGGGGCATGGATCTAGGTCGCCAGGATCTGCGTGCTCAAATCTACGATCAGGAGCAGATTCCAGAGCCCCCCCACCTTTCTACCTTTAAGTGGAGGGAGGGGGGGGGTCTGGAATTGAGGGTGCACCTCTCCGATGGCTATGATCAGAGTGCCCGGATCAATGACGCACATTGGATTTCGGAGCCCCCCCGCCTTTCTACCTTTAAGCGGAGGTGGGGGGTCCAAAATCGAGGGCGCACCTCTCCGACGGCTACGATTAGAGTGCCCGGATCAACGGCTGAGGTTTTTTCCAGCCCCCCCTTTGCTATCCTGACTTTAATAAAGGTATGGGGGGCCCTTCCTGACTTGTCACCTTCTGTCCCGTCCTCCCCCTGTTAACATGGCACCTCCTCATTGTGTCTGCCCCCACTTCTTCCAAATCACTTACCGCCTCCCTCTCACTCCCAGTCACCTCCACCTGTATGATCATTCCTTTTACTCCATGTCCACCTGTACCCTTGCACTCCACACGCCTTGTTCCTCTTTCCTTTTAAGACCACGTGGCATTCCTCAGCTTATGTCACTGCTCCCGTTTCCTCTCCATCGCCTCCACCATGTTGACGCCATCGCTCCCATCATCCCCTTTTTCACATCCGCCATAGGGGTCCCTCGCAGTAGTCAAGCGAAGCAACATCCAAAGAGAGATCGTTCAACTGATCCAAGTGGCACCACTAGGAGACCTCCACGTCCCAGAAGGTAGGGTTGATCGAGGTTGTCCCCAGTCCCAAGAAAGTAGTTATTGTGGTTGTTGTTTGTTGTTGGGCATCATCTCCACCATAAAAAGAAAGTCCAGCAAAGGACTAAAGCTGGTCGATTCATCTGTAGAAGGACAATCTGAAATCCGATAGCGTCTGTCTTGGGTGCACGATCGGCTAGAGTCTTCATGCGCAGACTGTCAAAAGACATGCAGACGCAATGTTTTTAATGTAGCGTCTTGTTTTTGTTGTTGTTGTTTTTTTTGAGTATATGCAGGCGTTTTCGCCATTTTTGTAATGATGGATGGTTGAGAAAAGCTCCCGATTATAAAGTTTTGATACAACGTTGGTTGCTCTGGTTAATGTATTAGGCATTTGATACTTCTTACTTTATGTATGTCAAACTCTTTTTCCATCTCTTTATTTACTGTGTTAGAACATCTCAGAATTGGAGGATCCAGTCGAGTTGTAGCTATTATAGGATGATGTAGGTTGGATCACTGTAACAGTTGCATTGTTTCTAATCAGTTTCTGTGATTTTCTCAACGCTGAAACGACTTGGAATTGAAGGATTCAATCAAGTCACCCCTCAACTCCTCGAAGCTCTAGACCAAGAGTATCTTAGCTTTTGAGTTTTTCACCCTCAAGCCTCCGAAGGCCTGTCGCCCGAGGCAGTATTGCTCACCCTTCTCACAAGTCTTCCGTCTACCACCCTTTAATTCACTTACTGACGAAAGTTGGATCAAGACCTCCCTTGCTTTCTACATACTAGGCCCGGTTTCCTGAGTTAAAGCTATATTTTCTTGAGACTTGACCCATCCGATCACCCCATTAAACAAATCGTGACATAAAACTGATGGGCGTTGGGCTCTGCTCTTGCAAGAAATCTAGGAGTGACTTCTGACACTAACACTATCAATGATGGTTTTAGGAATCTAAAGTTGTTTATTTCCAAAGTTGCATTATCTGCAAAATATAATGATGAAAGGGCATGGTTCATAGATTCAGGAGCCTCATCTCATATGTCTTGTAACAAAGAATGGTTTGATGAATATCATGAGAGAACAGAGGATATAGACATATATTTAGAAGATAACATGTATCATAAGATTCATGGATATGGAGTAATATGTGTGAATTTACCTAATGGGCAAATGAAACAAATTCACAATGTGTTGTATGTTCCAGGCATAAAAAAGAACTTGATATCTATTTCCACAAGAACTAATCAAAATTTGAATGTAGAATTTATGCAGTCTAAATGTTTTGTGAAGGATATTTAGAATCATTATAAAGTCATAGCCACAGGAACAAGAATTGGAGTTGTGTATAAGATTGATGTATTAAGGGGCACTCATTAAGCATTAACATCTACAACAATGCCAATAGTTGAGCTATGGCATTGCAGGTATGGACATCTTAATCAAAATGAATAGTGCTACTTCAGAAGAAATTGATGGTTGAAGGACTTCCCATTTTGGAAAATGAGCATATAGAATGTGAAGCTTGTGCACTAGGTAAACAACTTAGGGAAGAATTACCAGTGCATAAAGAGAAGAAACACAGAGAGATAATTGAATTAATACATACTGATGTATGTGGTCCCATGCAAACCATGTCACTTGGAGGTGCAAGGTATTTTCTTATATTTGTTGATGACAAATCTAGATTTACTTGGGCTTATTTTATAAGGAAAAAATGTGATGTCTTTGAATATTTTAAGGAGTTTAAAACTATAGTGGAAAAGTAGAGAGGCAAATGCATAAAGATTCTAAGATCTGATCAAGGTGGAGAATATACCTCAGGATCTTTTGATATCTACTGCAAGAACAATGGGATCATTCAATAATTCACCGTGTCTCATACACCATAGAAAAATGGTGTAGCTGAAAGGAAGAACGGGACATTAGTGGAATGTGCTCGCAGCATGTTGAAAGGTAAAAAAATTTCTAATGGTTTTTGGGTAGAATCCATTAATTCTATTGTTTATTTGAAAAATAGAAGTCCAACTAAGATTCTAGATATGAAAATTCCTTTTGAAGTCCTTTATGGATATAAACCTGAAGTTGGTCATTTAAGAATATTTGGTTCCAAGGCGTTTTCTCATATTCCAAAAGATGAGAGAAGAAAACTTGATGAAAAATTTGTTAAGTGTATATTCATTGGTTATTGTGATGATCATAAGGCATACAAGTTGTTTGATCTTAGTACCCATAAGTTTATTGCAAGAAGATATTTTATTTTTCATGAGAATGCAGATGATGAGAGAAGTAAAAATGATGTTTGGTATACTCCTTATGAAAATGATGCTCATGTAAAAGTTGAGATAGATGATGAACAGGAATAGGTACAAGAACAGGAACAGGTATAGGAACAAAGTGGAAGTAGCATGGATACTACAGACACTCTTGAGTCACCCAAAAAGGATCTTATGCCATAGAGCATAATAAATGAAAGTGGTGGAACTCAAAGGAAGTCATCACGAACAATTCAGGTACCTTCTAGGTATAAATATTATGCATTGATGACACAAGTAATGAATGTTGTGGAACCTGTTACTTATGAACAAGCTAAAAATCATAAGGAATGTAAAAATGCAATGAATGAAGAACATGAATCGACAATGAAGAATGAAACATGGGAATTAACAAAACTTCTTGAAAACAAAGTTCCCATATGATGTAAATGGTTTTATAAAACCAAATTTAATGCAGATGTAAGTGTTGACAAATACAAGGCTAGATCAGTTGCAAAAGGGTATTCACAAAAGGAAGGAATTGATTATGCAGACACTTTTTCACCTGTAGCTAAGTTAAATACAGTTAGAGTCATGATTCCATTAGCTACACAACACAATTGGAAAATACATGAGGTAGATGTTAAATATGCATTTCTGAATGGTGATTTAAAAGAAGAAGTTTATTTGGTTGAGCCCGAAGGATTTATAAAGACAGGAGAGGAGGATCTTGTTTGTAAACTAAAGAAAGCTCTATATGGTTTGAAACAAGCACCTAGATCTTGGTATACTAAGATTGATTCATTATTTCCACATAAAGGTTTTGTGAAAAGCAATAATGATCCTAATTTGTATGTCAAAAAGGATGAAAATGTTAATGTTGCTTTGGTATCTTTATATGTTGATGATTTGATTATAACATGCAGTGCTTCTCACTTTATTGAAGATATTAAAACTCAATTATCATAAATGTTTGAAATGAAGGATCTTGGTGAAATACATTATTGTTTAGGTTTGGAAATATGGAGAGAAGATGGTAAAACAATGGTCACTCAAAGTAAATACACAAGGGAAATACTGGAAAGATTCAATATGAATGAATGCAAGGTAGTGTCAACAACTTTAGAACAAAATGAAAATTTATCTAGTATTGATGAAACTAAAGAGGCAAATGGTACTTTGTATTGCCAATTGGTGGGAAGTTTGAACTATCTC
The DNA here is from genome assembly GCA_032191745.1 of Picea mariana. Taxonomy (NCBI): domain Eukaryota; kingdom Viridiplantae; phylum Streptophyta; class Pinopsida; order Pinales; family Pinaceae; genus Picea; species Picea mariana. Next base: position 49,312 of record JASDQU010103567.1, on the reverse strand, counting down.
ACTGCTACCAGACCAGACATAGCATATTCAGTCAACATCCTTAGTGAGTTCATGGCTAAGCCACTTGAAAGCCACTGGGTAGCTACAAAGAAAGTCCTTCGATATCTGAAAGGAACTGTTAATTTTGGTATTATGTATACTGATAATTGTGATGTTGAGTTGGCAGGTTACTCTAATTCATATTGGGTCGGAAATACCGATGACAGGAAATCAACTTCAGGATATGCATTCAACATAGGTACAGGGGTCGTGTCATGGAGTAGTAAGAAACAACCCACTGTTTCTTTGTCATCGACAGAAGATGAGTACAAAGATCTATGCAATGCTATGTGTGAAGATGTTTGGTTAAGGAGAATTCTTGAAGATATTGGCAATAAGCAAATGAAGCCCACTATTCTCAAATGTGACAATCAAAGTTCTATTAAATTGGCACAGAACCCAATTTATCATGCTAGAACAAAGCATATTGAAATCCATCACCATTTTGTAAGAGAAAAGATACAGTCAAATGAAATTGACTTGATCTATTGTAATACCATTGATAATGTGGCTCACATCTTTACCAAACCTCTTGGAAAGATGAATTTTGAAGAATGTAGGAAACAATTAAGTGCGGTAGAAAATCCATTTCTCCATTAAGGGGAAGTGTTAGATATTAATGGAGAAATGCTAATTATAGGATTAGTTAATAAACATGGACTCTCTGTGTCCTCTACTACTGTTATCAAATCCACTATTATAGGAATCAGTTGGTGGGTGTCATAATTGGGATAACTCCCTCGTGTAAGTGCCCAGAAATATGTGGAGAGTAGAGTAGATAATTTCTGAGAGATGGAAATGCTATGAATAATCTGTTTTATGTGTGAAGATTTTTTTGAATGATTGTGTGGATTGATTGGTTGGTCAAGGGATGGATCGCAGCAGCCATTGTGAGAGTCACAACCATTGTTGTTGTTCGTTGGAGTGTTGCATGGCAGTATCTTTCTTTTTCTTTCTATCACTGCAGTATCGATCCCTGTTGTAGTATCGATCCATGTGCTGGAGTGTTCACCGGGATAGATTATGTGTTGCATGTTCATTGGGTTTGCTATTTTTTCTCTGAATAGAACTATATGTTCTTTCTATTGGTGGTGAGAGCCAACCGGTGTGAAGGAATATCGCCTGCGTCAAGTAGAGGAGTTGTTGATTGTTGTGCACGGTTTGTTTGCAGCTATCTGCAAGGTGCTATATTAAATATCATTGAGTAAATTACCATCTAAATTATCCCTGCTATCTGCAGCAAATATCGATTTCCATAGTGATATTGGAGTATGCATGCTCGTGCTGTGTGTATGCAAGATGTATGTTGCGTGCTTAATTATCAAAGAGATTTGTTGTTCCTCATATATTTGTTGTGTGCTAAGGGTGCAAATGAACTAGCCAAAGAGATTATGAACTTGAATGTTGTGTCAGCTGAAAATCACATGGGTGTTCAGAGTTTATTAATTCATCGTATGTCTGAAACTGGTGGAGATGTATATTTTTTACTCTAATTTTACTTGCATTTGATCAAAGTATCTGCACTTTGCTATGAGAAAAAGACATACCCTTCTCTTTTCTGTTCTTAGTTGCTAAAATACGAGCTATAACATCTTTCTCTTGTTCATCACTTCCCTCATTTTCAGTGCTTCATGATGTTGAACCAACCCTTTGGGCCATCTTTTGTAATATATTCTTGCACACTCCAGTTTCATCTCAGATTCTTGCAACGAGAGACTGCGAGAGGCCTCTTCTCGATAGAGTACCGAAAGTAATTTCCGCAGCTGCGTGCTTGGCCTGGCATAAACTGGTATAAAATTTGGGACTTTCAAAGGTTTCACCATTGAATGTGACCACTGCCTTGAAAAGAGGGAGAGAACACCATCAATGAAACCGAGGGACTTGTCCATGGTCAAAAGGTTTTGAAGATGAGATCTCCCATCACGATGCATGTTGGAAGGAGTAGCGGAGAGATGAAGAAGAATGGTTTAGAAGTTCAGGATCAAGTTTGGTTGTACGATCTGAAACCATTGGAACTGATATGCCATTTAGGGCTACATCAAAAAATACTTTGTACAATCTGAGTCTCCATTGTGCGTTGTTGAGGACATTGTTGTCCAATGCTTGATTTCTGCGTCGATTGTGTTATAACTAAGTGAAATGAGGTGTACGTGTTGATTCCATCAGATTCCCAAAATCTCCAATCTAACTGACAAAAGTGAGATTGAGTTGTGATAATTTTGTTTTTGTTTAAAGGTGTGCATAGTTATAATGTGAGTTACACATGTAATAGAAAACAAGTCTATGATATTTTGATGTAGTGGTTCTAGAGAATACTTAAGTATGTACCTGAGCTTTTGTATACCCCCTAATGTGAAAAGTTCGTGGTGATCTAAAAACCACTATGTAAAGAATGATTTGTGGTCAAAACCACTTGACAGCGCATGGTTGGGGGTAATCCGAGAAAACCCAGAGCATGGTTACAAGTAATCCGAGAAAACCTGGTGCATAGTTGAGGGTAATCCGAGAAAACGGAGAGCATGGTTACAGGTTATCCAAGAAAACCTGGTGCATGGTTGAGGGTAATCCAAGAAAACCCACAACATGGTTATGGGTAAGCCAAAAAAAACCCAGGTTGATGATGATGTGATGCAAAGGGAGGTATGAGGAAGAATGGTTGAATGAACCATGTAGTTGAAAAGGATTCCTAGAGAACTAGAGGTTACAGTGGCTAATGACCCATGTATTCCGGTAGATGAATTTCTTTTTATGTGAACATCAATAATCAGATGCAGGTACAAGAGGAAGCAGATGAAGATATGACCACATAGATATTTAGATAAGTAGTCATTATGGGATAGTGTTGGAATATATAATTCCTACTTATCTAATATGTTTGCTAATGTATTGAGAGGTAGAGCTAATCTCAACGTGAGTTATGTGATCCTATTCTTAAGAGGTTGTTAGAGAGTTGGATTGGTGAGATCCTAATTTGGTGTGTGGTTGAGATATTCTCTCAACCTCTCCGGTTATCTTTAGAATAAGTTAGATCTGATAACAACATGTACAGTCTATACAATATAGTCCATTGTATTGATATTGGAAGTAATTAAATTCATATCACTCTACTCTCCCATTTTATCACCTTTTACCACCTTTAAAGTGCTAAAATGAGATTTAAATGTATAATGCTAATCATGAATCTAATTTTTTTCCAAATTCTCCTAGCTAAATTCAGTTTTCAAGAAAATAAAAGCTTTAGCAATTTTCTTTACTTAAGATTCTTTTATTCCTTTTTCTTACTTCACTTCCACATTCTCATACACTACATAGTTTCTTTTCAATTTAATACAATATTTTATGATTCCATATATTATAGGACAATATTATTTTTTCAAAATATATTACCAACCATGGTTAGTAAACAATTTGTGTAAAATTTTTGTGTTTTGGTGACAACATTATCTTATATCAATTTAATCATAATTTTAAAAAATTATAATTTTACTTTTAAGTAAATTTAAATAAAATTATAATAAATTTAAAATAAAAATTTAAAAACAAACAACTTTAATTTTTTTTTTTTTAAATTTAAAAAAATATTTCATAAAAGCATGGTACTAAAAACACACTTTACCACATAAAATAAGATAATTTGTCTAGATATCCAAGTAGAAAAAAAAGGAGAAATTGAACATGGAACTTCTCACCTTGATCATCCATTAAATTTTTCTAGGTAAGTTAGTGAATTGCATTAATTTTCGAATAAGTGTGAATGTAACCACATAAAATAAGATAATTTGTCCAAATATGAAAGTGAAAAAAAAAGGAGAAATTGAACATAGAACTTCCCACCTTGATCATCTATTAAATTGTTCAAGATAGGTTAGTGAATTGCATTAATTTTCCTCGAACAAATCAAATATGAATAACGGTGAATGTAAATCTCCACTCTCCAAGCCATCTCTTTGGTTTTATTTGAATATTGTTCTCTTTGTGACTCACTGTAGCTTCGAAGTGAAGGGAACTATTTTGTGTAAAGTCGGTGGTATCATCGATTAAATGTTGCCAGGTAAGTTAGTGAATTGCATTAATTTTCCTTGAACAAATCGAATATGAATAACTGTAATTGTAACCACATAAAATAGGATAATATCTCCAAATATAAAAGTAAAAAAAACAGGAAAAATTTAACATGGAACTTCCCACCTTGATCATCTATTAAATTTTTCAAGGTAAGATAGTGAATTGCATTAATTTTCCTTGAACAAATCAAATATGAATAACTGTGATTGTAACCACATAAAATAAGATAATTTGTCCAAATATTGAAGTAAAAATATGATTAAATTGTTCTTGGTAAGGTAGTGAATTCCATTAATTTTCCTAGAACAAATCAAATATAAATAACCGTGAATGTAACTCTCCACTCTCCAAGCCATCTCTTTGGTTTTATTTCAATATTGTTCTCTTTGTGACTGACTGTAGCTTCGAAGTGAAGGGAACTATTTTGTGTGAAGTGGGTGGTATTTGCAGATAGAGAGATTGAACATGCAACTTCCCACCTTGATCATTGATTAAATGTTGCCAGGTAAGTTAGTGAATTGCATTAATATTCCTTGAACAAATCAAATATGAATAACTGTAATTATAACCACATAAAATAAGATAATATGTCCAAATATAAAAGTAAAAAAAAAAAAGGAGAAATTTAACATGGAACTTCCCACTTTGATCGTCTATTAAATTTTTCAAGGTAAGTTAGTGAATTGCATTAATTTTCCTTGAACAAATCAAATATGAATAACTGTAATTGTAACCACATAAAATAAGATAATTTGTCCAAATATCCAAGTAAAAATATGATTAAATTGTTCTGGGTAAATTAGTGAATTGCATTAATTTTTCTTAAACAAATCAAATATGAATAACTGTGAATGTAACTCTCCACTCTCCAAGCTATCTCTTTGGTTTTATTTGAACCCTAATATTGTTATCTCTGTGACTGAACCTAGCTTGGATGTGACCCTCCCTTCTAAGTGAAGGGAACTATTTTTTGTGAAGTGGGTGGTATTTGGTCAGCAATTGTAAGCACATTTGGTCAGCAATGAAAAGAACGGCAAGCATGTCATCTCTGGGTTCAGCTTCTACCCTGGATATTGACTGTGTAAAAGTGAAGCAGAGACCATCCAAAGATATTTCTTCCATCGAGGGCAATGGATTAACGATTAAAAAAACTACAAACATGTCATCTCTAGTATCAGCGTTTGATATTGACATTGATGACCCTTCCATTAAGGGCACGACTTTAGAA
>JASDQU010103567.1:31638-42404 GCA_032191745.1 Picea mariana | reverse complement strand
GGAAGCTGCTTGAATGGCTATGGTGGAAATCTGCTTTCACCTAGCCCCATGTAAAGTGTTTTATTAGTTTAGGATTGTATATAAATAAGCTCCTTTGAGCATGTATCTTTATTTTGTTGCTTTTGTTTTTCGTCTTGTATTTTCAGCAGCGGGATGTTTTGAGCCTCACTCCATAGCCCAATAGCAAGGCACTGAAGCTACAGAATGAGTTCTTAGAGCATCACAGAGACCACTCTTTCCCCCATGGAGCCTAATGTTAGCAACATTACTTTTCTTCGACATCGGGAGATCCATGTTTGTAGGTTGTACGAGGAGCGCCCAAGTGCAGCGAACAGAAGAAGTCCTTTTCGGACTTAAAATCAAGCGAGCAGGCAAAATTATAGTGTCAATGGTCTGGATCCATCCATATGAGCATATCAACGGTTGGTGGGAAATCGCGAATAGAAATGTGTGCCGAAGATAACGCAATGGATTGCACCCATATTGTGTCGAGGGAAAGATAACAACCGTCCATCCAGAGAACGTGTGGTGCGAGATCCACTCACGTCGACGTTTCGACAATCGGAATTTCGAAGGGTGAAGGTTCCATGTTGTCCTATCTCTCGAAACCTAGAACTCCGAAAGTGCCGAAGGCGCTCAAAGTAGGGCCCGCAATATCACGAGGCAGTCTCGACCATCTGTCCACAGGAGACACCTAGCGTGCAATTAGGCTCCTCACCTATTCACTCATCGCGACTCCAACGCACAAAGAGCAGCTCCTTCATATCCCTGATGCGTGAGGTGCTGGGAGTGTCCAGGGCCCGGGCCCACGACATTGTCGAGAGATTTCAGAGCCATCAAATCTAGAGGGATGCATGGCGCCATATTAAGCCGTCTCAACGTTTTTCTCATCACGATTTCAAGAAGCAAGGATTAGCTCCTCCCCATTGGCGAATGCTGAAGGCGCCTTGGGAACGAGCACATGGTCACAACCCATGGTCACTTGGGAAAGAAAAGATCTATTCAAGAAGGGCCGAAGGCGTCGTGTATGTTCACAGAAGGAATCATCATGATCTCCAAGTGCCATTTGATCTGACCTCAATCCTGGTTTTTGCTTGGAGTAAATGAAGGCGATAAAGGGTGGTTGATGCCTCTCCTCATTCATTAAATGCGAGGAATAGAGGGTCTGGAAAGCAGACTACTTGAGAGGGTCCTGTGTACCCATTTTTCCAGAGAAGCCATGCCGAGTTCTTGACTAGCCAGAGGAGTTCTGCACATGCTAACTCGGCATTTACTAACTCAGCTACTCCCCTTACAGGAGCCATGCGCAGTTAAGATGGCTTCTAACAAAGGATATCTATCTGAATTCGACTGAAAGGAAAACAAGCCTTGGGTGACTAAGCACGTCGCTGCTAGGCAAATTTTCTGAGTATATAGACTCAGTCTTTGTATTTTGTAAGGGATCAATGGTAGAGCGAAGCTCCCGATTGTAAAGTTTTAACATACACTCTAGTTCTCTGGTTATGCATTTGTATGTAAGATTTCTTGTTTAATGACATACAGTCTTCTCAATCCATTTAGTTTTCATCTCATACTAAGAGAGTTCGTGATCGAATGATTCGTGTGAATCGTTACAATTATGTTATGATAAAGGATTTATCATTGCATTGTTGTATTCTCCAATTTTCTGCATTCGAATGTAAGAAGATCTTGCGTTTAGATGTTTTCCCCTACAGTCTGTTAAAAACCTGATGTTTACAATGAACCTTCACTTTTCTCTTATACAAGTCTTCCCACTACTCACCCTTACTACAACTCACTTTCTGGAGCTACCTAAGACCTCACTTGCCCATGCATGCCTGGCCTAGTTTCGGAGTTAGAACCACATCGTTATGAGTTAACTTCCATTTGATCACCCCATTAAAAAAATCGTGACATAAACTGATGGGCATCGGGCTCTCCTCCTGCTGCAATCCAGGGGTGACTTCCGACGCTAACACAAACAACCTTCCACTTGTTGTTTAACCATTGTCTTGTGGAAATGGGGGCCTATGTTTGCACTTGCGTGCGGTCATATGGGTCATACGACCGTAGCCCTGGCGGTTAGAGGCTAGGTGCGCCCGTAACCGTCCTACAGTTTGAATGGTTTGCACGATTGTGTCTGGTGCTAAGTTTTTACGCTTAAATATGCGTGTGGGCTAGGTTGAGCCAACAAGAGTGCGTTTTGTAGATGCAGAGACAACAAGTTTTAAGGGGTACTTCCAGGAAGCCTATCTTCTTCAATTTTTGGCCAAATGAGGTGCTGAAAAAGACCAACTAGGGGTTTTTGGACATTCTGAATCCATTGGAGCAGTCTATTTGACATTTTGAGTATTGTAAAGAACATTTTTGATCACTTTAAGAAAATAATACAAATGATCCATTGGAAGTTGGACCAAGAGATGTAGCCCAAGAGAGGGGTGAACTCCTTTATCATTTGTTGTGTTATGTGTTTTCTATTCACTGTTATTGTTGTTGTTTATATGCATCTTGAATGAGTAAATCCTATTATAGTTCTGTTGCAAAGTTGATCCATTTTCATTTTAACACATAAATTTTACTTGCAAATAATTTCAAGAATACAAGTCTTCTTCATTTTTAGATCATCCTCCACTCGACTTAATGAATGTTGGTGATGATGCTCCTACATCACTAGTGCACACTGTAGAAGGAGAACTGCCTCAATATGTAAATGAATTGACCTGGAGACTGGTATTTATAATAATCTGGGTGCCTATTTGGGGCCAACTTCTTATTCTGCATCTTTATTATTTCTATGGGCCGACTTCTCTTTCTGAAAATTATATTTCCACTTTCTTTATTATTTTCTGTGGGTCAAGTTCTCTTATGTGGTATTCTATTTTACTTTATTATTTTTCGGGGTGTTCTTCAACTGTTCAATGGTCTTCCTTTGACCTCTTGGAATCTTCTTCTTCTCTAAGAAAAGTTGTCCAAGAGGAAAATGAAGCTCGTAACTACCAAAGCATCAACAATTTTTTGATTACATAAAATTAAAAAATAAAACAACATTTAAGGAAATCCAAATCTCAAGAAGTTGGGCACTATACGATGTATAAAAAGMTAAAAAAAAAMARAGAGAAATATATGGAGATTCTATAACTAATAACTAAGATCAATTCATTAAAAGAACGAATTAGTGCTATCATCTTTGTCTATAGATCACTAAAACTATTTTCAATACAAAAATCATTGGATGAAAAGCATAATGAACTAATGAAACGAATAATGATCTAATTCAAGACAATCAAAGTGATTACTAAGAGATCAGATTGTGCTCAAAGTAACATATTCAATAAGGAAAAAGACATTCGCATATTTGAAAAAGTCTCTAAATGATAAAGAATTCCAAATGCATAAGTTATAGCAAGGATAGGCATAAGATAAAAAGATATAAACATTGTTTAGGATTTGTGGGTAAAAATGCAATCTTATAGATGAAACATGGTCCCTAGCAATAGGAAAATATTGCATTTTTGAACCTATATTTCGTATTTGGGATGAAACCATCGAATATATGGACCTATTTCATGAATATTTCAATCATGTTAATAAATGTCAAGATTTGTTGTTGTTAGTTCAATACAATGTCAAAAAGAATTGGAATGAGATAATGGATAAAGAAAAATATACCCCTACCACTATCGATTTCCTATATAAATGGGGATCTCATATATAAAGAAAAATGAATAAAAATTAAAGTAAATGGGGATCTCATATATAATTGTTGTAGTTATGAAGGTTGATAAGGTTTTTATCAAAGGATATGTCATGTAGATGGCGGAAGAGTGTAATTTTATCAATCATGACTTTAAGGCATTCTAAAGTAAGATTATTCCTTAATGCAAGTTAGGATTACCATCTCCATGGAATTTTAATGAAAGGTTGTTAGACAAAGAATATCATAGCTTTGATTTGTTAGACAAAGAATATCATAGCTTTGATTTGTTGAGAAGGGATGGAAAAATGGAAAATCCTCTCACATCATAAGTCTAGAGTTATTGTCAAAGGTGTGTATAGTGCAATGCCACATGTTTCATTTGTAATGCACACTAATTCATATAATGAAACCATCATATGTGCAACTTCAACAATCCAACATGGTACAGTTAGGAAAAAAATGCTTCATTGGTGAAAAAGTATTTGCTCAAAACCATTACAGGTGCATTGTCATTATCAATCAAGAATTGAAGCATTTGTCTAAGAAACCTTTTAGCATCATGACACTAGTTATATTGAAAAGGTAGAAAATTTTAGGGCTTTACCTTAACTACCTAATAACAATCATTTGTGTTAATTTTAGTTTTCGATTGTGTTAATTTTGGGGCTTTACCTTAACTATTTAATAATAATCATTTGTGTTAATTTTAGTTTTCAATTGTATTAATTTTGGGGCTTTACTTTAACTACCTAATAAGAATCATTTGTGTTAATTTTAGTTTTCAATTATTGCAAAGTTCATGCATTCAAGGGGTTCGTTCATGATAAAATAAAATAAAAAATCATTCAAATTAATTGGCATTTTTGGAACAAATATTTAGTGTCAAGTCGAGAGAAGAGCTTTAGCATAGTTTTGAATACTATTTCAAGGATTTAGCATTCACCAATTAGGAAAGCAAGTCTATAATTTTTTAGTTTTTATAAACATTATTTAGCATAACTTTGAATACTATTTCAAGGATTTAGCATTCACCAATTAGGAAAGCAAGTCTATAATTACTTAGTTTTTATAAACATTCTTAAGTTTATCATGTCCCATTTCTCTCAATATCATATGTTTTGAAGAAACAATTTTTTGACATTGCCCCTTTTGTTATTTGGGTTAGTTATAAGAACTCTAAAGTATGTTACGTAGTTTTTGAATTTTTACCTCCCTACTTAATATAAATAAAGGGTATGCAATGTTATGAGTATATTTGTAATGATCATTTAATTTCAAGATAATCGAAACTATTGGATTCACTTCATTAGAGATTAATTTTTTTAATATATCTTTAATTATTCTAAGATGCCTTATTCTGTGATATTCAAAGTATCCATATATGTTTGTATGTTTCACATCTATCACTAAGTACCTAACTTCATTGTCTTATTATGTAGATAAATGTGACTTTTTAAAATGATGTATTGTGTTTATCCTCTCGTTATGCATAAATATTGCTCTTTCAACTTACATAAAATCTCTAAAAGCATCATGGTGATAGTAAGCTTTTTTTTTGTAAGTCAGTATAAGATTTTATATTACTTCCTCAAAAATTTCATACATACGAATACCAGTTGGTCTACCCAAATGGAAACTAGAGAAGGTGCATAATTTCATTTTCTATCCAGACTATCCATTATCTAGAATCTTCAAATAGGCTACAACTTTGAAAACTAGACTAAAACTTTGAAAACTAAACATATAACAACCTTCCATAATTGGAATACCTCCTAAGAAAATATATTGTAATCCAAAAAGGAGACCATTCTGACCTAGACAAAAACACTCGTTTACTAACTAGACTAATCTTGCAACTTAAAACACTAAAAAACCTGGGGTCGAGCCACTCCAATTTCTTGGCCTTAACTTTCGTCCTTTGGAGAAGCCACTCGAACCTTTCTGATTTGAGTTGGTGATCCATCGTATTCCACGGGTGTGATGTCCATGCAGTGGACATACCTCGAGTATAGGTTGAACTGCGTTGCCATTCTATCATGCTTTCTCTATTGGATTTTTTCTATATCTACCAAGAGTTTAATGATGGTCTCCAAACCACTTACTCGACACTGAATATCTTCGACTAGAGTCTTCAAATCCCTCTGGTACTCCACTCTTGCTTCGTTGTTTTCTTCCTTCACCTTTCCTATCAACATCTTAGTGTTCCACGCCATATTTAGAGTTTTATTGTATAGGGTTTCTTAGGTGCGAGTTTTCCTAGGGTCAATGATCCAATCAACCTCCTTCACCACCTAGTTTTTCCCTTTTTCCCCTCGTTCAACCTTAAGAGCCTCTTCCCATTTTTCAATTGCTTCCTTTCCTTTCTATGGAACTATTGATTGGTACATCCAAGCAACATCCCTTGCTACATTCTCGATTCTTGTCTTTTTTGGGGATCTCTCTAGTTGAGAGTCCCCAAGCAGGCTTCCTTTCCTAATGGTATATTTCATAAGAGCCATGTTACTAACCGCTCTACTCTCTAAACTTATGCCTCTTTCTTTCTCAGAATACCAGTCTGGCACTTGCTCCTATCTTCTATGACACCTTTAAGAGCTACAAAGGATCATTGAGAGGTGGGTGCAGCCAAAACAAAAGCCTATATATAACAACACCCCACATAATTGCTTATATCTCTGAATGATCCTACCTTTAAATTATCTCTATTGGCAAAATGAATATCAGGCATGCCTTCACATGCCATTATCCTTGATTTGGTACTTCGCCTCCCTCTTCTCCTTTTGTGAGGAAAGTGACTTGTCCTTTTAGGTATGACTCGATCCTTTGATGAATTGATATGCATAATTTCATCCTCAAATTCGGCTCTCCTCACCTGCTTATAATTTCCCTTGTACTTCTTATGCATCTCATCAAAACTCTTGGACTTATCCATCCTTCGATCATGTACCACAAACTTCCTTTCTATCCTAGTCATATCAGGTTGAAGCATGAGGTCTAAGTGCCATGTGGGTTGTCCCCCCCCCCATCTGGGTCCCACTCAGGATATGTGTGCAACTCGTTCCCATCTATGTGGATGTATTCTCTATTACTGCCATGACAGTCTTTTTCAGCTAGATGTTCATAGTCTATTCTAAGTTGGCCCATTAGGACCTATGTCAATGCCATGTCCAATAGCTTTCTTTCCTGGTTCACTCCCTCATTAGCTATCCTATCTGTCAGGGAATTTGCAGTCCTTCTCACCCACCTAAAGTTAATTGAGAACATTGTTAGCAAGTGCCTTTGTATTCTTTGCAAGATTTGTGCCAGGCTCCAATGCGTTATTATCTTGCCAATTTTAATTCCACATTGTATTCTTCTCATTGTTCCTATTACTAAAGTTGAGTCTCCTTCCATTGTTCCATTTACAAGGCCTTCCCTTACTAAGATTTATAGCCCATGTTCAAGTGAAAAAAATTTCGCTACATTGGTGGTAGTGCTTCCCACACTGGTGGCCTATAAACGTATTCTGTTTCCTCCTCTACCACAGATCACTCCTCCTGCTCCAACCCTTCCCGAGTTTCCCTCTAATGCCCCATCAAAGTTTAGTTTCAGGAAATTTGCATGGGGCAGGGTCCAATCTATGGCTCTGTCATGGACCTGCAGATATCAGTGCACAGGTAAGTTGAAGCTCTGAGTATCCAACTGTAGAATTTTCAAAACTTGATGTTCTTGGGATGAGGGGATTTTTGTTGAAGAATGAAAATTCCTACTTAGAACTATCTCCCTAAGCTTATTTTTGATGGATTCTATCAACTTAATGGTTGGGAGGGATTCATTGTGGAAAATTATTCTGTTTTTTTCTTTCCAAATTGCCCAAATGACGAACCTGGGAGTTAATCCCCAACATAGATTTACTATTTCTTTTTATGTGTATTGTATTCTTCAGTTTCTCAGGGTAGCTTGTGTTAGCACCAGAATTCACCTCTGGATTACGACAGAGGTAATCCCAGTACCCATCAGGTTATATGTCACAGTTAATGGATTTAAAGAGGTCAAATGGGGCAGACTCAAGAGAATATCATTTTAACTCAGAAAATTGGGGCAGTATGCACAAGCAAATGAGGTCTTGATCAACTTCATCCAGTAAGTTGCAGTAAGGGTGAGTATGAGGAAGAAATTGAGGATAATATGTAAAGGTCTACTCTGGACATCATGTCTTCCAACAGCCTAAGGAGGAAAAACTATGAAAACAAGATCCTCTTGAATTCCAAGTTTCAGGAAACTAAAAAGCCTATAACGAAACTACAATCAAACATCCATTACAAAACAGTCACCACAATCCATGTGAATCCTTCAGCTTCTAAGATGGAAATAGAAGATGACTTTCATAAAACAAGAAGTCTCAAATCAAGCTACATAACTAGAGAACCAGAGATTCATTAATACATTACAATACAGGAGCTTCGCTCAACCATCGACCATAACAAAATATCAAAACTAAGCATATATACTCAGGATAGTTGCAACTACCACCACCAGATGCGCGATCAAGTCAAATATTTCAAAGCTTTGTGTCTAGAACTCCTCTGCATATTGTGCGTGCAGTCGCATGTCAAACTGCCCATGCGACTCCCTGTCAGACGTGATCTCATGTCAATCTGGGATGACAGTCTGCTTCCACGGATGGTCCTTCTCTAGATTTCCATTTATATGGTGAGACGAGGTTTCAACCACCCCCCTCATTTTCATTAACTACCCGCATCGATATCGGGATGAGCCTAAGTCAACACGACACCTAGAAAAACTTGCTGGCTGCACTCGGAAACTCTGCCACTTGGATATTAACTGGACATTTGCAGGGAATACTAGTAGGCGAACGTGGACACTGACGTTGGGGAGTCAGCGATATGATCAGTGCAAACCGACATGGAATGAAAAGTGATTGGAGGCCATGTGGAACGATGTAGTTGGAAAAGCGGTGGATAGGGAAAAGTGGGTGCCAGTACTCAGGATTCGAGGTGTAAAGGTGTAGGGGAACGATGTGGTGACGAGAAAGGACATGGAGGCAGGTGCATGCGGTGTCAAGTGTACACAACATCCATGACAGATGTGACATGGAGTGGGAGTGTAAGACACATGTCGGGAGGAGCGAAAGGTGGTAAAGGTGGGCGGTAAGCGGTCTACTCGGGGGGAACGGTAAGATGTTTAGTGCAGGGGGGGGGTCCGACTTAACGAGGAGGTGCCACGATAGTGGGGGGGGCACACTCATAAACCACCAACTCAGACCCCCCCCCCCCTCATTAAAGGTAGAATGTCGAGGGGGTTCTAATATGGATTATGCGTCGTAGATCTGAGCACGCCAAGATAAGCTGCTCATATCTACGATCCTTTTACCACATCGCGCTAAAAAGTCACATCAAGGCCTCAACTTAGGATAAAACGCATTTTGTGGGTTTTTAGCCCTCTCTTTCGGCCATTTTTTTTCCAGAATGCCAGTTCCTGAGGAAAACACCCCTCGATCCATAATATGTGATAACATTAGGCTCCATGGGGGATAGAGACCTCTCTGCGAGGTTCTAAGAAATCTTTCTGCAGCTTTAGTTCCTTTAATATTGGGTTGTGGAGTCACTTCATTAAAATAAAAAATAAAAGAAAAAAATATGTTTAAAATGAAATAGGAAGCCATTCATGGCTTAAACAAAGAACTTCTTTAGAAAATGTCGGTTTACAAGGCCTCCAAAAACTTCATCACCCTCCAAATTATGCAACTTGTAAGTACTATTTGGAAACCTATCAGAGATTTTGAAGGGGTTGATCCACAAGGCATCAAATTTTTTGTGTTTTACTTTGTCTTGCTTGGGCACATCTCATTTGAGTAACAGATCTCCCAGCTGGAAATCCTCCTTTCTTACTCTCCTGTCAAAATCCTTCTTGATCTTCTATTGATGTTGATGTGCTTTTTCCAGTAACTGCTCTCTAGCTTTTTGCACTTCCACCAGCTGTTGTATCCTTCTGATCATATCATCAGGCTCTCCTTGGCAATCTTGGAAGAAATTTTCCATGGGTAAGGCCAACTGAGAAGGAAATATGGCCTCAACTCCATATACAAATTGAAAAGGAGAGACACCAAGATATCTCTTTGTTGTCACTCTTTCATCCCACAAGGAAAGCTTGAGCTTTGAATCCCATGCTTTCTTATTGTCCTCTATCAATATTTTGATGATCTTTATAAGGCTCTTGTTAGAGGACTTTTCTATTCCGTTCCCTTGAGGGTAGTAAGGAGTTGAGAGAATCAATGTAATACAAAACTGCTCACATAATTGAATCAATGGATCAACCTTAAAGGATGCAGCATTATCAGTGGCAATTATTTTCGGACAGCGAAACCTTGCTATAATATCCTCAAGAAAACCAATGATTACCTTGTGAGAAGCGCTCCTTGTGGGGATAGCTTATATCCACTTGGTAAATTAATCTTTGGTAGTCAAGCTCCACCTATATTGACCACTAGAAGTCGGATGAATTTCCCCAATAAATTCTAGGCCCCATTGTTGAAAGGATCCTGAAGCCACCACAGGATTCAAAGGCAAGGACGTGAGTTGTTGTTTTCCTGAGAATTTCTGACACTTGACACAAGCCCTAATTTTAGAGAAAACATCAGTGAATAGGCTAGGCCAAAAATAGCCAGCTCTGAGAATCTTGTAGGCTATGGTTCTCCAGAAGTGAATACCCCCACACAAACTATCATGAAAATTAGACATGATTTTTTGGGCTTACTGTGGGTATAAACATTTCAACAACACCCGTAGAGGATATTTCCAATATAAAACTTGATCAATGAGAAAATATTTAATTGATCTGAGCTTTAAAGATCTTTCTTTTCTTTTTTCCATGCCATCAGGAGGCTACAACTTCTATAGAAATAAAATGATGTCCCTATACCAAGAACATTATGCTAATGGAGGGTTGGCTTGAGAACTCGTATCAAACAACTCACCTTGCCAATTTTCTACGCAAGTGTTGATGAAATTTACCCCCAAGGATTTGCAATTAGTTTAAGCCAACATCTTGGCTAAACCTTGACCCCTAACCA
>JASDQU010103566.1:408894-427788 GCA_032191745.1 Picea mariana | reverse complement strand
TAAAGAGGGTTTCCTTCTAGGAAAAAAAACTCTAAAATAACTTATATCGTCAAATCTACGACTTTATAATGAACGATTCAAATTGACGTGCATAAGAATTAGGAAGTTCATTAGGCTCCACAACCAACACATAGTTGGAGCCACATGTTAATCACCTTTTTTTGGAATTCCATTTAAAAAAAAAAAAACTTTCCTTCTACATTCTAGACTCTACATGTGGAGTGCATAGTGTAGGATTTTTTGTTGTCTATGCCCACTTTTTTAAAATCTTGGTCTCATTTTGCTTCCCACATTTCCTCATTTTGCATGCAAAATGTGAAGTGTAGGCTCTTTATCCTTTGATTTCCATGTGAAATTCAGTTTCCGCATTCCACGTCCCACATATGGAGATGCAAAGTGTGGAGACTTTTGACCTTCATTGAATCATATGTTACCACATTCCACACTCTTCATGTAGAGTGAAAATGCAAGTGTCTTTCAAAACTCTATGTTAATACTTCCAATCACTTCCCCCTCATTCCACATGTAGGATGAAGAGGATTATTACTTTATCTCGTTCGTGATCTCATTTAATTCTTGGTCAGTGGTGTCATCATTTTGCATTTAATTTTCATTGACAACATATTTAGAAATCTCTTCCTAGGAGAATACCAAATATTCAAGGTGGTGAGGCTTTATTGAGGGTCATCACACCACATGAATTTGATGTATGAACATGGATAAAACGAAACATAGCCATTGATTAAGGGTACTCTTCCTAGGTTTTTCCATTTGAGAGGCCAATGATCAGGAATTGCTCTTAGGAAAAGTAATGATCCATATTGTGGAGGTGCATTTAATATTCTAGCACAAACGAATAAAGAATTCCTTTGGTCCTCAACATATAAGTGGTATTTAGAGATAGAGGAACTTCTACATAAGGACGACAAGGTTTAGACCTTAGGTTTATAAAAATCTAGTTTTTTCTTGAAGTTTACAATTTCCATGAGATTTCCATGTGGCGTTCCAAGAGTTTTGATGCCATATATCATGTTGTGAATTTGAAGGAAGCTAAAAAGGCTCTTATTTACTTGATGCTTTCCACCTCTAGAAGCATGCTATACTAACTAGGGGTTTCAAGGTCAAATATGTATGTGCCTTCATGAATGCCAATGGTGACAGGGTCTACATTTTCAGGAAGTAGTTGACACATCCAACCACTAAAAAAGTTACAACTTACCAGATTGGCATTGCTGACCTAATAGAGCCATACCAAGAGGATATATGGCATTTTTATAGAATCATTCTCCAATAGACTACATCCAAGGTTCATAGGTACATCATTTATGTTATGTACTTAGTTGTGAATAAATATGTATTATCTGATTGGGGAGAGTTGATATCGAATGAAATTTCCCACCAATTGACTACTTTATATAAAACCCAAAGATTCTTCATGGCCTCATATTTAGTTTATGAAATTATTTATTGTAATCAGTTCAAGAATTTATCCCCAAAAGGGGAAGAAACTATGGGTAATAATTGTACATTGTTTAATGTCAAGGAATTGGGAACAAAAGAATCACTTAGGCTATAGGATTCTACTTGTGGAATGGCCATTCATTCCATTGAAGAGAAATGGAAGAAAACACTAAGTTAAAGAGAATGATTGTTGAATTAGAAACCAAGTTGGTTCCTAGACCATTGTTTACACAATCATTGGCCATGAGAACCCTTGAGGAATAGCTTGATCATGATGTAGAGGTGACTTCCGGAATAAAGAAGGCCCAGGGATTAATACAAGGAAATGAGAAACAATAGTTGCCAACATTGAAGAGAAGATGAATTTGTTGATGGATGTTTTAGAGATAGTGAATAAATACTCCATCATGGAAACCAAGTTTATTTATTTAAATAACACTTTGAATTAACACTTGCAAGGTGACTAGGAATTATCTAAGAGCTGCATTGAAAATTTCATAAAGGTCGAGACCAACATGAATGAGAACAAAAGGTAGAAGGAGAGTCTCCATTTAAGTGCAAGACTCAAACATATTACAAATGTTTGGGATGCATGACTGGATGTTTTACAATAGTTGATTACAACTTGTGACAGGTCGAAAAACTACAAATGGGATTGTTTGTAGGAAACTGTGAATTCTCTCCAACTTACTTGAACTTTGGAGGTAGCAGACTCCCGCAAATACTCAGAATTTAGTTTCGGAATTGATAACATCATTTTAAAAATTGAATCTACTTTCATTGTATATAATTTGTTTTCATTTTCATTGTTTTTATCTAATTTAATTTAGTTTTATAAAAATCAATCCATAATATTTTCAGGTGACATTATGATTCAGTGAAATGAAAAATCCATATCTCTAAAAATACACAGTGAAAAATTATGGAAAATTATATTCAAAATCCTTAAATTGTTCTCTTCAAAATAATGTTTTTAGATTTTACTTTTAAGTACAAATTAAGATAGATACATGGTGGGGGAAAACATATGTTTAAATTCTGCAACCTTTTCAAATGAGTCAACTTCAAAAAATTCTAGAAATTATAATATTCATCTGTTAGATTCAAAACTATAGTCATAAAAAAATAGAGTCCTTGTAGATTGTTGTAGTATATTTCATTTGTCAAAAAAAAGTTTAATAATGGATACATTTTGGGGGGGAAACATAACTCATTATCTTTCCCTTCATTTTTAAGGAAAATACTGTCAAACAATTTCCAAACCGGCATATTAAATCTCAATAAAAAATTTGAAAAATATTCATTCAAAAAATAACAAAATTCTTCAAAAGTTTTGATTACCAAAAGCTGAAGAACCTTTTAAAATATTAAAAAAAATTCTCATAAAACAAGCAAAAGTGTTACCCATCTTCATGATTTTACCCAACACACTAGATAATAATATAGATAAAGTCCTTTTTAAGAGAATGGATAAAATTAAAAATCCATAAACACACACTCAATAATTCATCAAAATCAAATCTTACCAAGGAAAAATCTGAATTGAAGTTGGTTACTTTCAAGACCACTATGGTTGAAAATTTTGATGGGCTTACCATCTTCTTAGGAAAGGACATAAGGTTCTCATTAAATGATCTAGAGGCTGAAAATTCCAGAGTTTACTCAAATGTGCAAAAGAAATGCAAAAAATTAAGCAAGGTCCAAAATGAGATATTTTCTTTGAAAGTGGAAAAAGAGGTCATCGTGGAACCCACTAAGGACTTCATCAAAGCATTGGTCAAGAAATATTTGGAAAAAGTGGACAAGACTTCATAAAATATCCATTTAAGTGGAGCACACTGGAGACCTTGACATATTATTTAAATCAAGTTCTTTGATTAATAAAGAGAGACAACTTATAATTGAATCCTTCTAAAATTTTGTAAGTTTACCTTCCATGACTTTTCCCCTACCTTTCTTCCCTATCGTCTTTTACCACTAGGTTCATTCTCTGTATATTTTGGTAGAGGAGAATATGTGTCCTAAACAATCGCTTGTTGTCTTCTTATAAGACTTTCCTATTTATTTCGGGTCCAGGTAAGGCCCATCCCTACCCTCAAGGGAGAATGCATTTCAATTTCACATCTAAGTATTACTCATTGATATTTTGGCAGAGGTTGTATCAACCCACTTTGTTTTAGACAATATTAAACTTTGTTGCATTTGAGATTCCTATTGTTTAAAAAGTGGCCCTATTAAGAACTATTTAAACAACCATTTGGTTTTTTAATGAATTATATGTGGTTGTAAATCAATGGAATCTTGACCAAATGGCTCTTCTCAATTTATTTGATCTTGAATGAAATAGTATTTTAAAGTTCTTGGATGATCCTATCATGATTTATTTATTTCTATCCTCTTGTAAATTCGTTTATATTCCTCTACTTGTATTATTTAAAATATCCTTAAAATAAGACAAATTTATAATACTAAGTGAATATAAAATTTTAAATATTTTTTTTAATGATTTTTTTATCACATTTATAAGATGGATGTGGGTAGACTTTGTTATTTAGAAGATATTGTACTTATTTTGGTTTTTTATTTGCTAATGATTAAAATTGCCTAGTCCTTTCTTAGGAAACATTATAATTTAAAAGAAATTATGTTATGTTTTGTGAGCTAAAGATTGGTAAGGGTTTACTATTTAACATTAACCCATTATATTCATTGAGCAATATTAAGAAATTTTGAACTCAAAGAAAGGAGTGTCACCTCTTTAAAAATGAGGGAGGGAATTTTGGGATATTCTTGTGATTCCTCCAATGTTGTATTTTTTTTTCCTTTAACAAGGAAAAGATATTTAAAAACGTTTTCACAAAATTAGTATGGAATAATATCAAGATATTTTGTAGGGATTGAGAAGAAATTTTTACTTTCTTGAAGTCTTAGGAAACACTACTTATTTAAATTATGTGCAATTGGTAGTATTGAGAAACAATGTCCATATAAATGTTGTGCACATACTTTGATAAATTTCACATGTACATTATTTCCTTCTTTGGTTTATTTTCAAGATGAAGAGAATTCTAACGAAAATTGAAAGATGTTAAAAAAACACAAAGAATCGATGAAGGAGATAAAAGTAAAAAACATAGAAAAATTTCTCTCATACAATAAAACAACAAAGATAGATTTTGCAAGGTAAAAAGAGGTAGAAACTAGTATATTATAAACTGGAAATTAACCAGAGGCATTTGCTTCTATGTGTAGATATTTATAGAGTACAATAGTAGCTCTCAGAAAACCTACAATATTTCTTCAACAAAGGGGTTTTTCACAATTCCATATGCTAATATATTCCCATATAAAACAAAAACCACATGAACTTCCTTGAGAGGAAGAGGTAAACCAATTTAATTGCATGTTAAAAACAACTTAACATAGAGACTAAATATAGATGGAAGTGGAACTAAAAAACCTTAAATTTCTCTAATATTATTGGCTTAGGGATTAGTCATCACACCATTATTCCATTAGTCATATGAATTAATGGCTCTTTCATTCTCCCCCATAACGAGTAAGTGAATCATTCCTAATTTTCTTAACAACTCTACAAATCATTCCTTTGGAAGGGATTTGGTGAAGATATCAACAACTTACTTAGATGTTGGGAAAAATTGTAACCACACTTATCCATCTTGTACTCAGTATTTGATATAATGATGGTAGATTTCAATGTGTTTTGTTCTAACATTAAACACAAGGTTCTTTGCCATTATAATGGTGGTGGTGGTTTCATAATTGATAATAGTTGGATGTTCTTGTCATAATTATAGATCTTGCAAGATCCTTCTAAGCTAGATGGCTTGACAATTTTCTACTATGGTAGTTATGTATTCAACATTTGTAGAAGATAAAGACATGGTAATTTTCTTCTAGATACACTAAGATATGTCTCTAGACCCAAGAAAGAAAACATAACCTAGAGTTGATTTTCAATCATCCAACGAATCAACCTAATCTGATTCTATGTAACCTACTAGCTCAAGCTTGTCAATGGAAAAATAATTTATACCAAAACTTTAGGTACCACTCCCAGTGGTCTACTTCTTGAAACACCAAGAAAAAACTCCAAATACAAGAAGAATGAATAACCTAGATTTGATTTTCGATCATCCAGTGAACTGACCCATTTGAAGTCTATGTAACCTATTGGCTCAAGCTTGTTAATGGAAGATTAATTTATACCATAAACTCGTACATAATGTCTGGTCTTATTTTTAGTGAGATAAATTAGACTCTTGACCAAGACTTTGTACAAAGTAGCATTNCTAGATTTGATTTTCGATCATCCAGTGAACTGACCCATTCGAAGTCTATGTAACCTATTGGCTCAAGCTTGTTAATGGAAGATTAATTTATACCATAAACTCGTACATAATGTCTGGTCTTATTTTTAGTGAGATAAATTAGACTCTTGACCAAGACTTTGTACAAAGTAGCATTCAATTTGGGGCTTGCATCTTCCTTGATTAATTTCTCACCAAATGTTGAGGGAGTTGCAACAACCTTGCATGCCTTCATACCAAACTTCTCCAATAATTGTTTTGTATACCTGGATTGAGAAATAAATATTATCTCTCATTACTACTACATTTCCACATCAAGAGAATAATGTATCTTCCCCAAATATGTCATTTCAAATTCCTATGTCAACGCCACATTAAATTTATCCATTAAAATTTTATTATTACTTATATAAATTAGATCATCAACATAGATGATAAAAATAAGTATTTCATTTCTAGTGCATTTCATATATAAGTTTTGATTTGAGTTTCTTCTACTAAAACTATTCTTCAAGAAATAACTAACAATGCTTGCATACCAAGCGCGGGGAGCTTGCTTAAATCCATACATGGGTTTCTTTAACTTGTAAATGAATAGTACTTTGCCTTTGATTTCAAAGCCTACTAGTCGTTCCATGTAGACTTAATTATCTATATATCCATTTAGAAAGGTGTGTTTTACATCCATTTGAGATATAGTCCATTTTTTTTTTGTAGCGATTTCCAACATAGTCTTCATGGCATCAAAACTTACCACTAGAGTGAAGGTTTCAGAATAATCTATTATTGGTTTTTGTGCAAAACCCTTGGCAACAAGACTTTCCTTGTGTTGATGTACAAAACCATATTTATGATGTTTTAATTTATAGATCCAATTGACACCAATTTCTTATTTATCTTTTGGAAGTTGAACTAATTCCCACATATTATTTCTATGAATTGCTTCCATCTCTTCATTCAAAGCATCAACCACACCTTTTTATTATGTTGCTTCTTCAAATAAAATAAGTTCAAATGAAATTTTACTAAATAAAGAAAAAAAATTAAACTAATTGGAATTTTTGTAATATGTCTTGGTGAGGTGCCTTAGCTTTCTTAGAGGACTCGAGATTGATGTTGGACTTGAAATGGGGCTTGGAGTAGAGTAGTTCCCCCATAACTTGTGTTGTTAGTTGAAAATAAAATTTCACTAAAACTTGCAGGAGGAGGAGGAGTGGAGATTATATCATCTTCTATTTGCACAATGATTGGTTTTTCTTGTTGTTATCCTTTTTTTCTACTACCATACTCCCTCTTTATTGAACAATACATCTTGGATTTCAAACAATTGCATGGTTAAAGGATTATAAAATACAGTTCTTCATAATATACCATAAATATATAAGGGTAGGATTTTGCATCCAATTTCTGCTTGTAATATGGGATATGTTCATATGTCACATAGCTGAAAACTTTAAAATGACTTATAGGAGGCTTATGACCACTCTAGGATTCCTTTGGAGTGATGTTTTTTTACTGGCCAAGTGGGACACAATTTAAAATGTATTTCATGGTTTCCATTTATTTTTCCAATCACTATTAGGAACACTTTTTTTCCTTTAAAATGATTTGTGCCATTTCCATAATGGTATGATTCTTCCTTTATTCCATATCATTTTGTTGGGGGTATAGGAAAATATCAATTGTAATTTCTACAAAAAAAATTAGAGAATACTTTTGAGCCAATTATCCCCCTCTATTTGTTTTGAGGACCTTTGTATAGTACCCACTTTTCTTTTCATCCATTATTTTGAAGTGTTAGAAATTTTTTGAATTTTTTTTATTTATGTTTTAGAAAATAAATCCATATGTGGCCATAGAGATCATCAATAAAGGTCAAAAG
The DNA here is from genome assembly GCA_032191745.1 of Picea mariana. Classification (NCBI taxonomy): domain Eukaryota; kingdom Viridiplantae; phylum Streptophyta; class Pinopsida; order Pinales; family Pinaceae; genus Picea; species Picea mariana. Next base: position 420,114 of record JASDQU010103566.1, on the reverse strand, counting down.
TAAACATTCCTACTCAAATATGGAGTTTTCATAGGGCCATAGATGTTAACATGTACAAGCTCAAGAGGAAATTTTGTAATTCATGGCTTGTTGGATAGAAAACTATTTTGGTGTTTCTTGCCAAGTGCATAATATGGGCAAATTTCTTTTCTTATTTGCATTACCAAAATCTCATTCACAATTTTCTTCTTCTAAAGTAAGCTTAACCCTTGAAAAATCAAATTTTCATAGCAGTTGTGTCATAACCATGAATCAACTATGGTTTCTTTGAGGACATGCATAGCGTCAAATAAAATCTTCAAAAGAAACACATTTTTTCTATCATTGGAACCTTTTCCACAAGCTGATAATTATTAGATTTATCAAAAATTATACAAAAAATATCTTCGTAAACAATCTTGTAATTTTTGTTAATGAGCCACTCCACACTTAAATATTTTGTTTTAATTTTAGTACATGTAGTACATCCAAAATAAATGTTGTTTATCATTGCTTGGAATTTATAGAAGGGGACCTTTTCCCTTCAAGTCAACCTCTTTGTCATTGCCAAATTTCACTTGGCTTCTAACAAATTCATTTATCTTGTCAAAGAGAAAATGCTTTCTAGTAATATGATTTGAGCAACAACTATCCAGAAACCATACATAATTATATCCTTTGGCTAGACCACATGTGAGGAATATGGAGTGTTCACAATGAACAATAGATTTCTTATTATAGTTGGCCCTTGATCTATTCAAGTCATATTTATTCTTCCTACACTSAAACTCATAGTGCCCAAAAAATTTGCAATACTTGCATTGCATATTTATGTGGTAACTCCTCACTCTTCCTCTATCTCTTCCATGTCCATTGTTGGTGGAAGGTCTCCCCTATGTTTCTTTTTTGTTKATGAGGAAGGATTGTAGTTTTCTCATCAATTTTAACAAACATTGAAATGTTTGCATGAAGTTCTCCATAGCATATGTTCCTCATCTGACTGCAAATATCCTAGCAGCTTAACCACTTTAAATGTGGTGAAATTTTTACTTTCTTCAATGGTTGTGGCTACCATATTGTACTTTGAAAGAAGAGATATTAATATCTTCTCCACAATTCTCTATTCAATGACATATTCCCCTTGAGACCTTAGTCCATTCGCAATATCTTGGGTCCTAGTGATAAAATATTAAATATAATCAACTTTGTTTCATGTTTAAATTTCAAATTCCCTTGTGAGAGTTTGAAGCCTTATCAATTTTATTTTGTTCATTCGTTTGTAGACAACTTGCAAGGTGTCCCAAGCATCCTTTGATTTTTTCACAATAGAAATCCAAGGGAAGATTCACATGTCCAACATAGATTGTATAGTAAATAGGGCCCAATTATCATTTTTACAATTATCTTTTAGATAATTTCATTGATCTACAATAAAATCATTTAAGGAACTTTGATATGTAGGTTCAACAAACCCAGTTTCCAACAACGCTTAGAGATCTCAAGACATCAAATGGGTCTTGATTTTTATGCTCCAATATTCATAATTTTCTCATGCAAACTACGAAATCTGAAAGGGAAAGTTTCCATTGGCCATTCTTCCTTACAAATTCTACACAAAAACTTCTTACAATATTGGCTTTAGTATCAAGTGAAAGATATTAAAAAAATAAATAAATGATGAAGAAGATAATAAAGTACCCTATTGAAGTAAAAACACTTAGTATATTTTCTCTCATACAATAAAGAAACAAAGTTAGATTTTGCAAGGTAAAGAGAGTTAGAAATTATCATGTTATAAACTAAAAAATTAAATAGAAGCACTTGCTTCTATATGGAGAGATTTAGAGGGTACAACACATTACTATTATAGTTGTTTTGATCAAACTTATTCTCTTTCTATGTCAAATAGGTTTTTGTCAGAATTCCATATGCTAATGCATTCCTTTATAAAGCACAAAATACATGAACTTCCTTGAGAGAAAGCCAAAAAACCATTTAATTACATGCTAAAATAGATTAAGAGAAATACTAAATATAGTTGGAAGAGGAACTAAAAAACCTAACTTTTCTCTAACACTACTGGCATATGGCTTAGCCATGATGCCACTATTTCCTTAATGTTCTAATCATCATTAACAATTGCTTAAAATATTTGACAGAGTCAACAATGGATGCGCACCTCCAAGAAGATGATTATCTATCACCCAACTTATCTAGATAACCAATTGGGATCATAGCCAATTATCTCATATGTGGCCTACTCCAAATTGGAATCAAATTCAAATAATACTTAGGATACATGAAAATTTACATGAAGGAAAGTAGAGCATGTTTCTAATGATTCACAAAATACTATTGAAATCCCTCCAAGAAACCACAGGTTATTTGCAACACAACACACCCAACCCCCTAACCCTTCCTTAGGTTGTTGGGGTGTCAAAATTTCCCCTTCCTCGCCTTAACTTCTTTCTCAAAATAGAGCCCATAGATGGAATCTTCTCATCATGATATTTCCGACGACTGTCACCAAGCTCAAAACCGAGCTTGAAATCAAAATTTATGGCCTCATAAAGTTTCCAGGTTGTCTTTTTCCAAAATCCACCTCATGTCCATGTGGCACCCACGTGGACCTTTGCCACATGTACCATCCCATGTGGCACCATATGGTGCTAACCTTTCGAGACACCTCATCCTCCAACATGGAACACCCTAACCAATGGATGAAGAACACATTGCACATCCACGACGAGACTTAATGATGTTTCTATGCTCAACCGAGCACCGGGATCTTGCAGATCCCCCAACAGAAATAGCCACTAAATACTTCTTGGTGGTTGGTTATCCATTGATCTAGTCCCAGGGACCTTCGAATAACCTGAAGCACACATCTACCAAGAGCCTCACCCCACCGGGCACCAGGACCCCCGACTTCCCCAAGCCCTTTTCAACCAGGTTTCCCCTCGTCCAATGGTTCAGTTCTCTAGTGCAACAAATAAATCCTAAGATTTATTCCAATAAATCAACGGCTAAGATCTCGCAACATCCTAGATCATATGGCTAAGATATATCCCTAGCTCAAAGGTGCGTAAGGGAAGGAGGTCCAGTTGGCACTCAAGACACATGGACCTGTCGTGGCATGCCACTTGGCATGACACTTAGTAACTTGACTGGACACCATGTTGACGTGGCACAAGGACATAGCTTGACATGTGGCACGATACATGGTTATTGATGTCATCACATCCTCCAACCTTGCATAGAACTTTGATTATCCTAGACAAGTGGCATGTTATTAGTCGCGACACGTGGACCAATCATAGAACAACTGTGGATTGATGTGGCACTACACATCATCATAGGGAATAATGGGTTCCACCACTCATATTTTGACGCATGTCCACTTATTATTGAAAAATAACCGACCCCCATCTTGATTTTTTCCTCCTGACGTCATTGCTTCGTGCCCCTTTCGGTTTACTCACAATCAAGAAACGAGTCAGAACCCTTCCCGGAACCCTGTCCCATTAAGCACCAAGATACCAAACTACTTTGAAAGTCCTCACAGGAAATCCTCGATTGTCCGATGTCCAGTTACCATCTCTTGACAAGGATCAAATGGTGGAGATCTGACGATTCTTGGATCCAATGGTTAAGGTATAAGGGAGCCAAGCCAAAATCCTATACTCTACAAGGTCCCACACTCAACTTGTGCTAATACACTACCGAGAAGTGTCATTCCCCATGGAATTCTAGCCTCCACACTATCTCGATACATCATCACGATGCCACCCTTTCTCTCTCTCTCTCTCTTATTTACAAGCAGAACAGGGGCAGAACCTTGTGTTGGAATTCCACCCACTGACACCGAGATTTAATGTGCCCTTCGACACAGATATTAGAATGCATCGATTATTCAATAACCCAGTTAACCAAGGGCTCCCCCTATGTTTCCTAGATCTCTAGTGATGATCGAACAACTGAGGTTCATCCTCCCCTCTAATCCAATGGCTACCATATCGCTTCGGTTTAAACAGGATTTTGAACAGGTTAAGGTTAATCCAAATGAGATCCAATGGCTCCTTCAAGGGCTAGTTACAACACTTAACCAAAATGCTCGATCCTTCCATGGACGGTCAAGATCGATCCTCCGCTCCAGATCAACAGTTGTTGTTTTTCTCCGTGTTTAAACAGTTCTAAGCCTCAGGTTTTTGGTTCCTTCTCCTGATATGCAGTTTCATACTCGAGATAAGAAGGCTTATATCGTAAATTCGAGCGCATGAAGACAAACATCAACTCCATGGAAGAATTCATACTTCCCCAGGAGCATAAATCTCAACCCATTTTTACAAAGGTCAACAAATTTTACTAAACCTAGGTTTCACATAGTACAAGGAACCATAAGGGAAATTTAAAAACATAGGGGAAAAATCCCATGTACTCCTTACTTACTTTTTTGAGTTCAAGGTTCTTTGTCGAGGATTCCTTTAGATCCTATCCTCATAGGTTAAATAACAAGGAAATTAAGGCATAGATAAATATAAACTATGGGTTACAGATCCAGGCATATATCCTCATTTTTCATTCATCATAAGAGACAATAATCGGTAAGAAAATGAAATGCATGCATAGTGCACAAATTAGGTACTCATATAATCTCTCTTAGATTTACTCATAGACCATACAATTTCATAGCTTACTCATAGACCATACAGTTTCAAAGCTTACACAAACATAAAATGTTTATATATTCTACAACATAACAAGGAGTACACAAGAGGCTTATCTATTTTATGAATGCAAATATAGGCACCAACCATTCATTTTATTCAATTACACATAGTACAAAGAATGCTTATCTATTTACTAGTTGTATCCAGCCCAACTGACTGTGGATGAGTTCCTTTCCACCCAACCATAATCTCTGTTGTTATGTCACTTCAACAACATACCACCCCCGTTCCAAGCCATGATACCACCAGGGAATTCTCTCAGGCTCTCATAGCAGTTAGAAAGGTGAAAGCCACTCTTCTTCACACATGTGTTGTTTGAAAATCCTTACACCCACCATGCTCAGGGTCTTCACGAGGTTTCTCAAGTTCCCTTCCTAAACCAAGCTCGTGGCCCTCTCTGCTCAGGTCGAGTTTCTAGCTTCTTGGACCAGTTCTGCAAAAAATCTTGCTCTGAGACTCATGCAAGTCTGCGCACATGTGGTTTCTCCATTGTTGAGTAGCCTCTACGCATGAACTCCCCAGAAATATTTTCTTCCTACTCCACGCGTGTTCATGTGCATTCTCTTCTCTCCAATACTCTTGCATGTCTATCCCCCATGAAGGTTCTCGACTTGTCCTTTTTCTCTTCTATCAGAAGGAACTTGTGGGGTATATCATGGGGATTGAAAATGGATACTATATTGTACCTCTTGCTAATATTTTTCTACTATCCTAGCCAGTCTTTCATGCTTCCATTCATTGAGGGTGGTTGGTTTTCCAACTACCAATCCTTCCCCATTAACTGATCTTCTTTGAAATCAAGGAAAAGAGAAATGGTTGATTATTTCCAAAAACAATTAACTCAACAAGAGGCTTGGTTTCTCCTAGAATAATGAATCCCCTTTTTAGGTTCCCTAACTCTTTCCTCTAGTGGTATCATGGTTAGTACTCAAGGCTTCACCCATCATTCAACTATTTGTCTTTTATATTACACATTTACATTTTTACAATCCATAGCATGGCAGTGTTATCTCCATGGTGAGATAACCATTACTAATCATAATTAATTACAATCAATTCAAGGGATTAAAATTTAAGGGTGTTACATTATTTGGCTTTAAAAGGTACCAAATTGCTTTGAATATTTGTTTTTTAATGTTTATAACAATAATTCTATTTCCCACCTCTCCCAATCCTCACAAGTAACCATGTTCATAAGGCTGAGGAAAAATATACATAATTTTTTTGTATTTTGGACAATGCACATGAAGTATCTGTGTTGAATATAATCAACAATTAACTTGATAAAAAGCAACAATAGCTTATACAAACAATTTTGATTTAATTTGTTTATCACGAACATAACTACTTCATCCATAGTAAGGGCAATAGAATGAATCCCTTTAGCCATATATCTCGACTTCATTATGCACAACCATTGTAGGAAATTGAGGAAATGGAAGTTGTATTTAGATTATATGCCTCATACCTCATTGTCATACTTCTCGTTGCAACCATTGATATATTCTTAGCTTTCATTGTTTCATTTATTCATCCTCGAATAAGACCATGATGTCTTTTTTCATTATTAAACTTGACATCACATATGCCCTAAAGTCTTTGTGGTACCTTTAGAAATGGTCGAGAAACAATTTATAAGGTGGTTTCATGCTATATTTTTTATTATTAGTCCTTTCCTTCAAGTACTATATCATTCAGTTCATGGTTGAATTACTATTACTTGATCTTTGACTTTTTAACATTTTGTTGAGTTATATAGTTTAATTTAACATTTTGTTGAGTTATATAGTTTAACATAGGAAAACTTAAAAACAACACATTATAGCAGATAAATTAAATAATAATAAAAATATTTGTTTTAAATTTGATTGGATATCAACTTTGAAAGTTATGGTCGGGGTGTCGGAGGGCATTAACACTTCAATGCCATCTTGTACACTTCAATGTTAGTTAGTAAATACAAATTGGCATTTAATTAATACACACTGACATTGCTCAGAGGTGGTGTTGCATACGGACATGCGACATTCTGCATGCAAGGACCTGCCTCGGCCGTGGACAACTCTCAAACAAAGTTTGAGCACTGCAAACTCCTCCTCTTGCTCCAGAATATCCTCTAGATGGTATTCCAATGGACCTACTTCTACCTAATCATTGTAGACTCCTCTTGCTCCAGAATATCCTCTAGATGGTCTTCCAATGAACCTACTTCTACTCGGCAGAATTGGACTTAAAAGAAAATCTATACATGGAAAGAAAAAAATAGAGACCTGGCACATTAGACATGGAAAGAATAAAATAGAGACTTTCCACATTGGCTTCACATTCCTAGTGCCATGGGAAAAAAACATGCAAGTAATAGTACAAAGTAATGCAAGGGAAAACGAGCTTGGACATGTAATAATACAATCTAATCCAGGGAGAAACGACTTACATATGATACATGTGATACATATGCAGAGTCCTTTGAAGACACAATGCAAGATTAGTGCAAGTGGTGAGCAATACACTATCTCTAGCTATGCATGTACCCCATTCTCTGGCTTGGTTTTATAGCATACAATTATAAATCATTGTCCTTGTCTTTACTATTGTTTCTCCTCCTCCTTGCTTTGGCTCAAATGCTTGCTTTGGATTTCAAGCTTTTTTGTTGAGGTCCTCTACGAAGCACGCCCCTCACGGACTCGACCAAAGGAAAGGGAAATGAAGGGATCTGCATCTAAGGGTGTGTCAAGTCTAATATGGCTTGGGATGATACCTATGGCTTATGTAATTATCGGTGGTAGTAATGAAATATTGATAGGATCCAATAGAATTATTAATCCATGATGTCCACATTCTCCACATGTTGTCCACATTCTCCAACTCTTCGTCCTTACAATATTTTAAGGGCCGGAATATTTCAATTCCTACATGCATTTTGATACAACAATAAAGATATTTGGTCTTCTCATGGCATCACATCAATTTCCCAACATAGAATAACAAAATATATGAGAACTCTCCCCACAAGTGCAAACTCGTGCACTGGAGTACTTAAAATCATAGTTTGATCTTGGGCTCGAGCGGTAGCTAGTGCTTGTTTTTCTTTTTGCATCTGGCCCAGGGATAAACTAAAACTGTATTTAGAACACAGAGGAGGAATGTTGCAACAACATCAGCTAGAACGACATCAACAACTCTCTAATGACCACCTAAGGTTCTTTTACATTCTTGACTGTGAAATTGATAGCTCAACCTTGAACCCAACAAGCTATCCTAAGGAAGCAAGCATGGATCGTGCCTCACTTTATTGGGTTACCAATCTTAGTCATCTACAATCTTATTCATCTATAGGCTCGAGATTCCCTACACCATAGAGCAACGACCAATGAAAGAAGAAAAACAAGCACGAAACATTCATAGTGAGCAACACTTGAATTGGAGGAGGGCGGCACTAGCTCACAATTCTTTCAAGTCCAAGGAGCACGTACTAGCCACGGGCTTAGATACGATTTCAAAGGGAGTAGGGGGAAGAGATTATGACAAACCATACTACCATCTATCATAGAGAGAAGCTCCAAAAACCAACCTATCTACCCATTGACTTGGAAACCTAGTGTTGGACTCAGCGTCTTTTTGTCTATGGTTGTATGCTGCTGCTAGGGATGGTAAACCCGTTGTACGTTCTTGCCAAGTAGAGTACAATTGTTGCAACAAAAATCGTTTGGATATAGTCCAAGCGCAACACGTGTATATAATTAAGCATCAACTATATTGTATATGTATACGAACTGTATTGTATATGTATACAAAGTTATATTCTATAACTGGTTCATATGTAGATTCTGATTAAGCAAAGAAAAAGTATAGTTTTACTCTAGTGAAAAAAAAAACATTAAACCTTCTATTATTATTTGGAAGGGACAACACATAAAGGTATGAAGGTTTTATTTTCATACGGGGTTTCATTGATCAATTCATCCATACGCATTGTTGATTATCTCATCCAATCAATATAATTCATACAAGTACTATCTCATGGTTAAGGTATGATGGACTCTATTTTTATACCGTTTAAGGACAAACTTTTTAATCAATTTCAAATTTCAATTTACACATCAATTCATGTTATTAATGTTATATAGGATGAATATATTGAATCCAATTTGAAATACATTGAGATTAATATATATATATATATATATATATTTTGCTTTGTTGATGGGTGAATATTATCAACCTATTTTAATAGTGACGTGACATAATATTATTGCAAATTCAAATGATAAATCTAAAGGCCAAACTTTTTAATTGACTGTTGGAGTTACAAAATAAAGATAAACTTGAATTGCATTAAACATCAATTGATACATGTATAAGTACAATGATGTTGATGCTTGGATTCGTATTCCAAGACATCTCTTGGACTCTCGAAGATGGTTCGCTTCATATTCCTCGAGTCAAGTAACTTTAACGGATTACATTTCCAACATCCTCCCATTAATCTGAAGGGGTATATATGAGTCCAAGGTGAGAGTTGATATCTGAAAGTGAGCAGCTGAAATATGGAAGTGTGCAATTGTTGATGGTTGAATGTGCTCTATCAATCTAGTGTTTTAAATATGACCACAAACTATGCAACCCTACTCTAGGCTCAATGGTTCCCGGAACATTTCTTCAGTTAGATAGAAGTTGAATTTGATGATGTCTTATGCTGATTGGAAGTGCTCTCTATGTTGGTTTAAAAATTACCATAAACTGTGATGTAGAAGAAGCTAAAAGTCTTCCACCAAGTGGAGGTTTAAGGGAAAACACAAACTGTTGTCTAGCAGAAGCTGTAAGTCTTCTACTAAGAGGTGGTTTAAGGAAAACCACAAACCAATCGCGCTTGCTTGTCACACTCACTTGTTATTTATCAGCATATAGGACTTTGAAAATGGAAGTCTGACTGTCAATCGTTGATGTTGTTCCCCCTTGTCACGGACAAGGTGAGAAGATGAAAATTTGTGCACTGCATGTGTCAATACTCGAGTGCAAATTCTACGATATGACTCAAATATTTTCTTGGCTATTGATGACCATTTCTAAGAAGGGATCCACCCATAGTGGTTCTTTATTCTTGTAGTTTTCTTGCATTTGAAACACCTATATGACGGATGGTTGTGTTTTATGCAATGCTCACAAGGATGAAGATCGAAACACTGATATTTCATGTGGCCAACTCGCTGACAATGTTGGCATATCAAAATCTTCTCTTGAAGTGGAGTAGGTGAACGTGAACTTTCTTGAAGCAATCCAACACTTTGAAATTGGATCGCTTTGGAGTAATCAGGAATATGAAAGGTGACATCCTTTTCATATCTTATACATGTTATATGCTTGGTCTACATGATTTCTTTAGAATTTATGATGATCCTATTGAAAAGAGGAAGTTGTTCTTTATCTACATTTGAATATGGAGTTGTCTCACCAAGTTGTTGTTGCGTTGGTTGTTGGTATGAATCAGCATCATCATTGCCATCATTTTCAAAAATAGGGTTCTGAAAAGGGACTAGTTTAGAATGTTGTCGGAGATTCTTTCGCTCAAGTGCATCATGAAGAAGTCGGATTTTGGTTTGTAGTAGTGTTTCTTTGACTTGTGAAACTTGCAAGCACGTCACAACAGACTTCAAAGTGGTTTTGTCAATGGTGACTTTATTATCCATAGATGAGAGGATTAGAGTGTTCAATAACTCTAACAATTCCTCTTCTTGATCCATTTAAAGACAGATTTAGATGTCATAGGTTTCTTGCAACTCCACCCTAAATTTACAATGCAAACTCAACTACTTAAACAACAAATGAAGGGTGTCGAATTCCACCAAAAATGCACATGTTTACAGTGTAACTTTATTTCAAAAAGTAAACTTATAAATATACCTTGATTTGGAGAATGTGTTATCGATGCAATTTGAAATGATCTTCAAACACTAGCTTGCTCAAAAAGGTTTTGCATAGATGTTGATGGTTTTGAGATTCCCTTCTTAAAAATGGAGAAACCTAGTACTACTTGAAAAAGACGCAATGGAAAGAGAGGACTCAAATTATTTGGGGCTAGATGACTTCGGCCTTCACTAGCAAAAACAACAAAACCTGCAGCTTGGGTGACTTCACACAAAAATTTCAATTACTAGTTTCTCCACTATGTATTTCTCATTCACGTGGTATGGAGATAGGGATGGCCTTGGCGAAACAATGCACAGTGAAAATGACTTCTCCCTCAAGCCAAGGTTAGAATGAAGGTAGTCCTCACGTAAAGAGTCTAATGCACATGGATGATGAAGGCCTATAGAATGAGAGACATCAATACAATACAAATGTGAAATGTCAATCCGATCCAATATCTATCATTCTTATATGCTTTCAAGTGGTTTCAATACCTTAAAACAAACAGACCATTTTAGGTGGGAGTTGTTTAATTGTTCAACTTTTTGATTTTTTGGTTGGAATTTGACGTACAAAATTACAATTTTATGTTGTTTAAACTGCA
>JASDQU010103566.1:365818-396699 GCA_032191745.1 Picea mariana | reverse complement strand
CTCTATGTTAATACTTCCAATCACTTCCCCCTCATTCCACATGTAGGATGACGAGGATTATTACTTTATCTCGTTCGTGATCTCATTTAATTCTTGGTCAGTGGTGTCATCATTTTGCATTTAATTTTCATTGACAACATATTTAGAAATCTCTTCCTAGGAGAATACCAAATATCCAAGGTGGTGAGGCTTTATTGAGGGTCATCACACCACATGAATTTGATGGATGAACATGGATAAAACGAAACATAGTCATTGATTAAGGGTACTCTTCCTAGGTTTTTCCATTTGAGAGGCCAGTGATCAGGAATTGCTCTTAGGAAAAGTTATGATCCATATTGTGGAGGTGCATTTAATATTCTAGCACAAACAAATAAAGAATTCCTTTGGTCCTCAACATATAAGTGGTATTTAGAGATAGAGGGACTTCTACATAAGGACGACAAGGTTTATACCTTAGGTTTATAAAAATCTAGTTTTTTCTTGAAGTTTACAATTTCCATGAGATTTCCATGTGGCGTTCCAAGAGTTTTGATGCCATATGTCATGTTGTGAATTTGAAGGAAGCTAAAAAGGCTCTTATTTACTTGATGATTTCCACCTCTAGAAGCATGCTATACTAACTAGGGGTTTCAAGGTCAAAATGTATGTACCTTCATGAATGTCAATGGTGACAGCGTCTACATTTTCAGGAAGTAGTTGACACATCCAACCACTAAAAATGTTACAACTTACCAGATTGGAATTGCTGACCTAATAGAGCCATACCAAGAGGATATATGGCATTTTTCTAGAATCGTTCTCCAATAGACTACATCCAAGGTTCATAGGTACATCATTTATGTTATGTACTTAGTTGTGAATAAAGATGTATTATTTGATTGGGGAGAGTTGTATCGAATGAAATTTCCCACCAATCGACTACTTTATATAAAACCCAAAGATTCTCCATGGCCTCATATTTAGTTTATGAAATTATTTATTGTAATCAGTTCAAGAATTTGTCCCCAAAAGGGGAAGAAACTATGGGTAATAATTGTATGTTGTTTAATGTCAAGGAATTGGGAACAAAAGAATCACTTAGGCTATAGGATTCTACTTGTGGAATGGCCATTCATTCCATTCAAGAGAAATGGAAGAAAACACTAAGTTAAAGAGAATGATTGTTGAATTAGAATCCAAGTTGGTTCCTAGACCATTGTTTACACAATCATTGACCATGAGAACCCTTGAGGAATAGCTTGATCATGATGTAGAGGTGACTTCCGGAATAAAGAAGGCCGAGGGATTAATACAAGGAATATAGAAACAATAGTTTCCAACATTGAAGAGAAGATGAATTTGTTGATGGATGTTTTAGAGATAGTGAGTAAATGCTCCATCATGGAAACCAAGTTTATCTATTTAACTAACACTTTGAATTAACACTTGCAAGGTGACTAGGAATTATCTAAGAGCTACATTGAAAATTTCATAAAGGTCGAGACCAACATGAATGAGAACAAAAGGTAGAAGGAGAGTCTTCGTTTAAGTGCAAGACTCAAACATATTACAAATGTTTGGGATGCATGACTGGATGTTTTACAGTAGTTGATTACAACTTGTGACAGGTCGAAAAACAACAAATGGGATTGTTTGCAGGAAACTCTGAATTCTCTCCAACTTACTTGAACTTTGGAGGTAGCCGACTCCCGCAAATACTCATAATTTAGTTTCGGAATTGATACCATCATTTTTAAAATTGAATCTACTTTCATTGGATATAATTTGTTTTCATTTTCATTGTTTTTATCTAATTTAATTTAGTTTTATAAAAAATCAATCCATAATATTTTCAGGTGACATTATGATTCAGTGAAATGAAAAATCCATATCTCTAAAAATACACAGTGAAAAATTATGAAAAATTATATTCAAAATCCTTAAATTGTTCTCTTCAAAATGATGTTTTTAGATTTTACTTTTAAGTACAAATTAAGATAGATACATGGTGGGGGAAAACATATGTTTAAAGTCTGCAACCTTTTCAGATGGGTCAACTTCAAAAAAATCTAGAAATTATAATATTCATCTGTTAGATTCAAAACTATAGTCATAAAAAAATAGAGTCCTTGTAGATTGTTGTGGTATATTTCATTTGTCAAAAAAAAGTTTAATAATGGATACATTTTGGGGGGGAAACATAACTCATTATTTTTCCCTTCATTTTTAAGGAACATACTGTCAAACAATTTCCAAACTGGCATATTAAATCTCAATAAAAAATTTGAAAAATATTCATTCAAAAAATAACAAAATTCTTCACGAGTTTTGTTTTTACTGTAAAGTGAAATTCTAAATAAATAAATAAATAATTTTGATTATCGAAAGTTGAAGAACCTTTTAAAATATAAAAAACAATTCTCATAAAACAAGCAAAAATGTTACCCATCTTCATGATTTTACCCAACACACTAGATAATAGTATAGATAAAATCATTTTTAAGAGAATGGATGAAATTAAAGATCCATAGACACACTCAATAATTCATCAAGATCGAATCTTGGTAAGAATATGAATTAAAGTTGGTTGCTTTCAAGACCACTATGGTTGAAAATTTTGATGGGCTTACCATCTTCTCAGGAAAGGACATAAGGTTCTCATTAAATGATCTAGAGGTTGAAAATTCCAGAGTTTACTCAAATGTTCAAAAGAAATGCAAAAAATTAAGCAAGGTCCAAAATGAGATATTTTTTTTGAAAGTGAAAGAAGAGGTCATCGTGGAACCCACTAAGGACTTCATCAAAGCATTGGTCAAGAAATATTTGGAAAAAGTGGCCAAGACTTCATAAAATATGCATTTAAGTGGAGCACACCTGGAGACCTTGACATATTATTTAAATCAAGTTCTTTGATTAATAAAGAGACAACTTATAATTGAATCTTTCTAAAATTTTGTAAGTTTACCTTCCATGACTTTTCCCCTACCTTTCTTCCCTATCGTCTTTTACCACTAGGTTCATTCTCTGTATATTTTGGTAGAGGAGAATATGTGTCCTAAACAATCGCTTGTTGTCTTCTTATAAGACTTTCCTATTTRTTTCGGGTCCAGGTAAGGCCCATCCCTACCCTCAAGGGAGAATGCATTTCAATTTCACATCTAAGTATTACTCATTGATATTTTGGCAGAGGTTGTATCAACCCACTTTGTTTTAGACAATATTAAACTTTGTTGCATTTGAGATTCCTATTGTTTAAAAAGTGGCCCTATTAAGAACTATTTAAACAACCATTTGGTTTTTTAATGAATTATATGTGGTTCTAAATCAATGGAATCTTGACCAAATGGCTCTTCTCAATTTATTTGATCTTGAGTGAAATAGTATTTTAAAGTTCTCGGATGATCCTATCATGATTTATTTATTTCTATACTCTTGTAAATTCGTTTTGTATTATTTAAAATATCCTTAAAAGAAGGCAAATTTGTGTTGGGTAGACTTTGTTATTTAGAAGATCTTGTACTTATTTTGGTTTTTTATTTGTTAATGATTAAAATTGCCATAGTCCTTTCTTAGGAAACATTATAATTTAAAAGAAATTATGTTATCTTTTTTGAGCTAAAGATTAGTAGGGGTTTACTATTTAACATTAACCCATTATATTTATTATATTTATTGAGAAGTATTAAGAAACTTTGAACTCAAAGAAAGGAGTGCCACCTCTTTAAAAATGAGGGAGGGAATTTTGGAATATTTTTGTGATTCCTCCAATGTTGTATTTTTTTTTCCTTTGATAAGGAAAAGATATTTAAAAACGTTTTCACAAAATTAGTAAGGAATAATGTCAAGATATTTTGTAGGGATTGAGAAGAAATTTTTACTTTCTTGAAGTCTTAGAAAACACTACTTATTTAAATTATGTGCAATTGATAGTATTGAGAAACAATGTCCATATAAATGTTGTGCACATACTTTGATAAATTTCACATGTACATTATTTCCTTCTTTGGTTTATTTTCAAGATGAAGAGAATTTTAGCGGAAATTGAAAGATGTTAAAAAAACACAAAGAATCGATGAAGGAGATAAAAGTAAAAAACATAGAAAAATTTCTCTCATACAATAAAACAACAAAGATAGATTTTGCAAGGTAAAAAGAGATAGATTTTGCAAGGTAAAAAGAGGTAGAAACTAGTATATTATAAAATAGAAATTAACCAGAGGCATTTGCTTCTATGTGTAGATATTTATAGGGTACAATAGTAGCTCTCGGAAAACCTACAACATTTCTTCAACAAAGGGGTTTTTCACAATTCCATATGCTAATATATTCCCATATAAAACAAAAACCACATGAACTTCCTTGAGAGGAAGAGGTAAAACAATTTAATTGCATGTTAAAAACAACTTGACATAGAAACTAAATATAGATGGAAGTGGAACTAAAAAACCTTAAATTTCTCTAATATTATTGGCTTAGGGATTAGTCATCACACCATTATTTCATTAGTCATATGAATAAATGGTTCTTTCATTCTCCCCCATAATGAGTAAGTGAATCATTCCTAATTTTCTTAACAACTCTACAAATCATTCCTTTGGAAGGGATTTGGTGAAGATATCAACAACTTACTTAGATGTTGGGAAAAATTGTAACCACACTTATCCATCTTGTACTCAATATTTGATATAATGATGGTAGATTTCAATGTATTTTTTTCTAACATTAAACACAAGGTTCTTTGTCATTATAATGGTGGTGGTGGTTTTATAATTGATAATAATTGGGTGTTCTTGTCATAATTATAGATCTTGCAAGATCCTTCTAAGCTAGATCGCTTGACAATTTGTTACTATGGTAGTTATGTATTCAACATTTGCAAAAGATAAAGACATGGTAGTTTTCTTCTAGATACACTAAGATATGCCTCTAGACCCAAGAAAGAAAACATAACCTAGAGTTGATTTTCAATCATCCAACGAATCAACCCAATCTGATTCTATGTAACCTACTAGATCAAGCTTGTCAATGGAAAAATAATTTATACCAAAACTTTAGGTACCACTCCCAGTGGTCTACTTCTTGAAACACCAAGAAAAAACTCCAAATACAAGAAGAATGAATAACCTAGAGTTGATTTTCGATCATCTAGTGAACTGACCCATTCTAAGTCTATGTAACCTATTGGCTCAAGCTTGTCAATGGAAGATTAATTTATACCATAAACTCGAGATATTGAACTTATTGCATACATAATTTTTGGTCCTATTTTTAGTGAGATAAATTAGACTCTTGACCAAGACTTTGTACAAAGTAGCATTCAATTTGGGGCTTGCATCTTCCTTGATTAATTTCTCACCAAATGTTGAGGGAGTTGCAACAACCTTGTATGCCTTCATACCAAACTTCTCCATTAATTGTTTTGTATACCTGGATTGAGAAATAAATATTATCTCTCATTATTACTACATTTCCACATCAAGAGAATAATGTATCTTCCCCAAATATGTCATTTCAACTTCCTATGTCATCGCCACATTAAATTTATCCATTAAAATTTTATTATTACTTATATAAATTAGATCATCCGCATAAATGATAAAAATAAGTATTTAATTTCTAGTGCATTTCATATATAAGTTTTGATTTCAGTTTCTTCTACTAAAATCATTCTTCAAGAAATAACTAACAATGCTTGCATACCAAGCGTGAAGAGCTTGCTTAAATCCATACATGGGTTTCTTTAACTTGTAAATAAATAGTACCTTGCCTTTGATTTCAAAGCCCACTAGTCGTTCCATGTAGACTTAATTATCTATATATCCATTTAGAAAGGTGTATTTTACATCCATTTGAGATATAGTCCATTTTATTTTGTTGTGATTTCCAACAGTATTCATGGCATCAAAACTTACCACTAGAGTGAAGGTTTCAGAATAATCTATTATTGGTTTTTGTACAAAACCCTTGGCAACAAGACTTTCCTTGTGTCGATTTACAAAACCATATTTATGATGTTTTAATTTATAGATCCAATTGACACCAATTTCTTATTTATCTTTTGGAATTTGAATTAATTCCCACGTATTATTTCTATGAATTGCTTCTATATCCTCATTCAAAGCATCAACCACACATTTTTATTATGTTGCTTCTTCAAATAAAATAAGTTCAAATGAAATTTTACTAAATAAAGAAAAAAAATCAAACTAATTGGAATTTTTGTAATATGTCTTGGTGAGGTGTCTTAGCTTTCTTGGAGGACTCGAGATTGATGTTGGACTTGAAATGGGGCTTGGAGTAGAGTAATGCCCCCATAACTTGTGTTATTAGTTGAAAATAAGATTTCACTAAAACTTGCAGGAGGAGGAGTGGAGACTATATCATCTTCTATTTGCACAATGATTGGTTTTTTCTTGTTGTTATCCTTTTCTTCTACTACCATACTCCCTCTTTATTTAACAATACATTTTGGATTGGTTTTTCTTGTTGTTATCCTTTTCTTCTACTACCATACTCCCTCTTTATTGAACAATACATTTTGGATTTCAAACAATTGTATGGTTAAAGGATTACAAAATATAGTTCTTCATAATATACCATAAATATATAAGGGTAGGATTTTGCATCCAATTTCTTCTGCTTGTAATATGGGATATGTTCATATGCCACATAGATGAAAACTTTAAAATGACTTATAGGAGGCTTATGACCACTCTAGGATTCCTTTGGAGTGATATTTTTTTACTGGCCAAGTGGGACAACAATTTAAAATGTATTTCACGGTTTCCATTTATTTTTCCAATCACTATTAGGAACACTTTTTTTCCTTTAAAATGATTTGTGCCATTTCCATAATGGTATGATTCTTCCTTTATTCCATATCATTTTGTTGGGGGGTGTAGGAAAATATTAATTGTAATTTCTACAAAAATTAGAGAATAATTTTGAGCCAATTATCCCCCTCTATTTGTTTTGAGGACCTTTGTATAGTACCCACTTTTCTTTTCATCCATTATTTTGAAGTGTTGAAATATTTTGAATTCTTTTTATTTATGTTTTAGAAAATAAATCCATATGTGGCAATATAAATCATCAATAAAGGTCAAAAGTAAACATTCTTACTCAAATATGGAGTTTTCATAGGGCCATAGATGTTAACATGTACAAGCTCAAGAGAAAATTTTGTAATCCATGACTTGTTGGATAGAAAACTATTTTGGTGTTTCTTGCCAAGTGCACAATATAGGGAAATTTCTTTTCTTATTTGCATTACCAAAATCTCATTCACAATTTGCTTCTTCTAAAGTAAGCTTAACCCTTGAAAAATCAAATTTCCGTAGCAGTTGTGTCATAACCATTAATCATCTATGGTTTCTTTGAGGACATGCATAGGGTCAAATAAAATATTCAAAGGAAACACCTTTTTTCTATCATTGGAGCCTTTTCCACAAGCTGATAATTATCAGATTTATCAAAAATTATACAACAAATATCTTCGTAAACAATCTTGTAATTTTTGTTCATGAGCCACCCCACACTTAAATATTTTGTTTTAATTTTAGTACATGTAGTACATCCTAAATATATGTTGTTTATCATTGCTTGGAATTTATAGAAGGGGACCTTTTCCCATCAAGTCAACCTCTTTGTCATTGCCAAATTTCACTTGGCTTCTAACAAATTCATTTATCTTGTCAAAGAGAAAATGCTTTCTAGTAATAGGATTTGAGCAACAACTATCCAGAAACCATCCATAATTATATCCTTTGTCTAGACCACATGTGAAGAATATGGAGTGTTCACAATGAACAATAGATTTCTTATTATAGTTGGCCCTTGATCTATTCAAGTCATATTTATTCTTCCTACACTCAAACTCATAGTGCCCAAAAAAATTTCAATACTTGCATTGCATATTTATGTGGTCTAAATAACTCCTCACTCTTCCTCTATCTCTTCCATGTCCATTGTTGGTAGAAGGTCCCCCCTATGTTTCTTTTTTGTTGATGAGGAAGGATTGTAGTTTTCTCATCAATTTTAACAAACATTGAAATATTTGCATGAAGTTCTCCATAGCATACGCTCCTCATCTGACTACAAATATCCTAGCAGCTTAACCACTTTAAATATGGTGAAATTTTTACTTTCTTCAATGGTTGTGGCTACTGGATTGTACTTTGAAAGAAGAGATATTAATATCTTCTCCACAATTCTCTATTCAATGACATATTCCCCTTGAGACCTTAGTCCATTCACAATATATTGGGTCCTAGTGATAAAATATTAAATATAATCAACTTTGTTTCATGTTTAAATTTCAAATTCCCTTCTGAGAGTTTGAAGCCTTACCAATTTTATTTTGTTCATTCGTTTGTAGACAACTTGCAAGGTATCCCAAGCATCCTTTGATTTTTTCACAATAGAAATCCAAGGGAAGATTCACACATCCAACATAGATTGTATAGTAAATAGGGCCCAATTATCATTTTTACAATTATTTTTTAGATAATTTCATTGATCTACAATAAAATCATTTAAAGCACTTTGATATGTAGGTTCAACAAACCCAGTTTCCAACAACACTTAGAGATCTCAAGACATCAAATGGGTCTTTATTTTTATGCTCCTATATTCATAATTTTCTCATACAAACTATGAAATCTGAAAGGGAAAGTTTCCATTGGCCATTCTTCCTTACAAATTCTACACAAAAACTTCTTACAATATTGGCTTTAGTATCAAGTGAAAGATATTAAAAAAATAAATAATTGATGAAGAAGATAATAAAGTACCCTATTGAAGTAAAAAAACTGAGTATATTTTCTCTCATACAATAAAGAAACAAAGTTAGATTTTGCAAGGTAAAGAGAGTTAGAAACTATCATGTTATAAACTAAAAAATTAAATAGAAGCACTTGCTTCTCTATGGAGAGATTTAGAGAGTACAACACATTGCTACTATAGTTGTTTTGATCAAACTTATTCTCTTTCTATATCAAATAGATTTTTGTCAGAATTCCATATGCTAATGCATTCCCTTATAAAACACAAAAGACATGAACTTCCTTGAGAGGAAGCCAAAAAACCATTTAATTACATGCTAAAATAGATTAAGAGAAATACTAAATATAGTTGGAAGAGGAACTAAAAAACCTAACTTTTCTCTAACACTATTGGCATATGGCTTAGCCATGATGCCACTATTTCCTTAATGTTCTAATCATCATTAACAATTGTTTAAAATATTTGACAGAGTCAACAATGGATGGGCACCTCCAAGAAGATGATTATCTATCACCCAACTTATCTAGATAATAAATTGGGATCATAGCCAATTATCTCATATGCAGCCTCCTCCAAATTGGAATCAAATTCAAATAATACTTAGGATACATGAAAATTTACATGAAGGCAAGTAGAGCATGTTTCTAATGATTCACAAAATACTATTGAAATCCCTCCAAGAAACCACAGGTTATTTGTAACACACCCAACCCCCTAACCCTTCCTTAGGTTGTTGGGGTGTCAAAATTTCCCCTTCCTCACCTTAACTTCTTTCTCAAAATAGAGCCCATAGATGGAATCTTCTCATCATGATCTTTCCGACGACGATCACCAAGCTCAAAACCGAGCTTGAAATCAAAATTTATGGCCTCATAAAGTTTCCAGGTCATCTTTTTCCAAAATCCACCTCATGTCCATGTGGCACCCACGTGGACCTTTGCCATGTGTACCATCCCATGTGGCACCATCTGGTGCTAACCTTTCGGGACACCTCATCCTCCAACATGGCACACCCTGACCAATGGATGAAGAACACGTTGCACATCCACGACGAGACTTAATGATGGTTCTATGCTCAACCGAGCACCGGGATCTCGCAGATCCCCCAACAGAAATAACCACCAAATACTTCTTGGTGGTTGGTTATCCAGTGATCTGGTCCCAAGGACCTTCAAATAACTTGAAGCACACATCTACCAAGAGCCTCACCCCACCGGGCACCAGGACCCCCGACTTCTCCAAGCCCTTTTCAACTAGGTTTCCCCTCGTCGAATGGTTCAGTTCTCTAGCGCAACAAATAAATCCTAATATTTATTCCAATAAATCAATGGCTAAGATCTCTCAACATCCTAGATCGGATGGCTAAGATATATCCCTAGCTCAAAGGTGCGTAAGGGAAGGAGGTCCAGTTGGCACTCAAGACACATGGACCTGTCATGGCATGCCACTTGGCATGACACTTAGTAACTTGACTGGACACCATGTTGACATGGCACAAGGATGTAGCTTGACATGTGGAATGATACATGGTTATTGATGTCATCACATCCTCCAACCTTGCATAGAACTTTGATTATCCTAGACATGTGGCACGTTATTAGTCGCGACACATGGACCAATCATAGAACAACCGTGGATTGATGTGGCACTACACGTCATAATAGGGCATAAGGGATTCCACCACTCATATTTTGACACATATCCACTTATATTTGAAAAATAACCGACCCCCATCTTGATTTTTTCCTTCTGATGTCACTGCTTCATGCCCCTTTTGGTTTACTCACAATCAAGAAACGAGTCAGAACCCTTCCCGGAACCCTGTCCCATTAAGCATTGAGATACTAGACTACTTTGAAAGTCCTCACAGGAAATCCTTGATTGTTCAAGGTCCAGTTACCATCTCTTGACAAGGATCAAATGGTGGAGATATGACGATTCTTGGATCCAATGGTTAAGGTATAAGGGAGCCAAGCCAAAATCCTATACTCGACGAGGTCCCACACTCAACTTGTGCTAATACACTACCAAGAAGTGTCATTCCCCATGGCATTATAGCCTCCACATTAGCTCGATACATCATCACGATGACACCCTTTCTCTCTCTCTCTCTCTTATTTACAAGCAGAACAGGGGCAGAACCTTGCGTTGGAACTCCACCCACTGACATCGAGATTTAATGTGTCCTTCGACACAGATATTATAATGCATCGATTATTCAATAACCCAGTTAACCAAGGGCTCCCCCTATGTTTCCTAGATCTCTGGTGATGATCGAACAATTGAGGTTCATCCTCCCCTCTGATCTAATGGCTACCATATCGTTTCGGTTTAAATAGAATTTTGAACGGGTTAAGGTTAATCCAAATGAGATCCAGTGGCTCCTTCTAGGGCTAGTTACAACACTTAACCAAAATGATCGGTCCTTCCATGGACGGTTAAGATCGATCCTCTGCTCCAGATCAACAGTTGTTGTTTTTTTCCGTGTTTAAACAGTTCCAAGCCTCAGGTTTTTGGTTCCTTCTCCTAATATTCAGTTTCATACTCAAGATAAGAGGGCTTATATCGTAAATTCGAGCGCATGAAGCAAACATCAACTCCATGGAAGAATTCATACTTCCCCAGGAGCATAAATCTCAACCCATTTTTACAAAGGTCAACAAATTTCACTAAACCTAGGTTTCACATAGTACAAGGAACCATAAGGGAAATTTAAAAACATAGGGGAAAAATCCCATGTACTTCTTACTTATTTTTTTGAGTTCAAGGTTCTTTGTCGAGGATTCCTTTATATCCTATCCTCATAGGTTAAATAACAAGGAAATTAAGGCATAGATAAATATAAACTATGGGTTACAGATCTAGGCAGGTATCCTTATTTTTCATTCATCATAAGAGACAATAATCGGTAAGCAAATGAAATGCATGCATAGTGCACAAATTAGGTACTCATATAATCTCTCTTATATTTACTCATACACCATACAATTTCATAGCTTACTCATAGACCATACGGTTTCAAAGCTTACACAAACATAACCTGTTTATATATTCTACAACATAACAGAGAGTACACAAGAGGCTTATCTATTTTATGAATGCAAATATAGGCACCAACCATTCATTTTATTCAATTACACAGAGTACAAAGAATGCTTATCTATTTACTAGTTGTATCCAGCCCAATTGACTGTGGGTGAGTTCCTTTCCACCCAACCATAATCTTTGTTGTTATGTCACTTCAACAACATACCACCCCCGTTCCAAGCCATGATACCACCAGAGAATTCTCTCAAGCTCTCATAGCAGTTAGAAAGGTGAAAGCCACTCTTCTTCACACATATGTTGTTTGAAAATCCTTACACCCACCATGCTCAGGGTCTTCACGAGGTTTCTCAAGTTCCCTTCCTAAACCAAGCTCGTGGCCCTCTCAGCTCAGGTCGAGTTTCTAGCTTCTCAGACTAGTTCCGCAAACAATATTTCTCTAAGACTCATGCAAGTCTTCCCACACGTGGTTTCTCCATTGTTGAGTAGCCTCTACCCATGAACTCCCCATAAATATTTTCTTCCTACTCCACGCATGCTCCCATGTGTTCTCTTCTCTCCAATACTCTTGCATGTCTATCCCCCATGAAGGTTCTCAACTTGTCCTTTTTCTCTTCTATCAGAAGGAACTTGTGGGGTATATCATGGGGATTAAAAATGGGTACTATATTGTACCTCTTGCTGATAGTTTTCTACTATCCTAGCCAATCTTTCATGCTTCCATTCATTGAGGGTGGTTGGTTTTACAACTACCAATCCTTCCCCATTAACTGATCTGCTTTGAAATTAAGGAAAAGAGAAATAGTTGATTATTTCCAAAAACAATTAACTCAACAAGAGGCTTGGTTTATCCTAGAATAATGAATCCCCTTTTAGGTTCCCTAACTCTTTCCTCTAGTGTTATCATGGTTAGTACTCAAGGCTTCACCCATCATTCAACTATTTGGCTTTTATATTACATATTTACATTTTTACAAGCCATAGCATGGCAGTGTTATCCCCATGGTGAGATAACCATTACTAATCATAATTAATTACAATCAATTCAAGGGATTAAAATTTAAGGGTGTTACATTATTTGGCTTTAAAAGGTACCAAATTCCTTTGAATATTTGTTTTTTAATGTTTATAACAGTAATTCTATTTCCCACCTCTCCCAGTCCTGACAAGTAACCATGCTCATAAGGCTAAGGAAAAATATACATAAATTTTTTGTATTTTGGACAATGCACATGAAGTATCTGTGTTGAATATAATCAACAATTAACTTGATAAAAAGCAACAATAGCTTATACAAACAATTTTTATTTAATTTGTTTATCATGAACATAACTACTTCATCCATAGTAAGGGCAATAGAATGAATCCCTTTAGCCATAGATCTCGACTTCGTTATGCACAACCATTGTAGGAAATTGAGGAAATGGAAGTTGTATTTAGATTATATGCCTCATACCTCATTGTCATACTTCTCGTTGCAACCATTGATATATTCTTAGCTTTCATTGTTTCATTTATTCATCCTCGAATAAGACCATGCTATCTTTTGTCCTTATTAAACTTGACATCGCATATGCCCTAAAGTCTTTGTGGTACCTTTAGAAATGGTCAAGAAACAATTTATAAGGTGGTTTCATGCTATATTTTTTTATTATTAGTCCTTTTCTTCAACAAGTACTATATCATTCAGTTCATGGTTGAATTACTATTACTTGATCTTTGACTTTTTAACATTTTGTTGAGTTATATAGTTTAACATGGGAAAACTTAAAAACAACACATTATAGCATATAAATTAAATAATAATAAAAATATTTGTTTTAAATCTGATTGGTATCAACTTTGAAAGTTATGGTCAGGGTGTCGGAGGGCATTAACACTTCAATGTTAGTTAGTAAATATAAATTGACATTTAATTAATACACACTGACATTGCTCAGAGGTGGTGTTGCATACAGACATGCGACATTCTGCACGCAAGGACCTGCCTTGGCCGTGGACAACTCTCAAACAAAGTTTGAGCATTGCAAACTCCTCCTCTTGCTCCAGAATATCCTCTAGATGGTATTCCAATGGACCTACTTCTACCCAATCATTGTAGACTCCTCTTGCTCCAAAATATCCTCTAGATGGTATTCCAATGAACCTACTTCTACCCGGCAGAATTGGACTTCAAAGAAAATCTAGACATGGAAAGAAGAAAATAGAGACCTGTCACATTAGATATGGAAAGAAGAAAATAGCGACTTTCCACATCGGTTTGACATCCCTAGTGCCATGGGAAAAAAACATGCAAGTAATAAAACAAAGTAATGCAAGGGAAAAAGAGCCTGGACATGTAATAATACAAACAAATCCAAGGAGAAATGACTTACATATGATACATGTGATACATATGTAGAGTCCTTTGAAGACACAATGCAAGATTAGTGCAAGTGGTGAGCAATACACTATCTCTAGCTATGCATGTGCCCTGTTGTCTGGCTTGGTTTTATAGCATACAATTATAAATCATTGTCCTTGTATTTACTATTGTTTCTCCTCCTCCTTTCTTTGGCTCAAATGCTTGCTTTGGATTTCAAGCTTTTTTGTTGAGGTCTTCTACGAAGCACGCCCCTCACAGACTCGACCAAAGGAAAGGGAAATGAAGGGATCTGCATCTAAGGGTGTGTCAAGCCTAATATGGCTTGGGATGATACCTATGGCTTATGTAATTATCGGTGGTAGTAATGAAATATTGATAGGATCCAATAGAATTATTAATCCATGATGTCCATATTCTCCACATGTTGTCCACATTCTCCAACTCTTCATCCTTACAATATTTTAAGGGCGAGAATATTTCAATTCCTACATGCATTTTGATACAACAATAAAGATATTCGGTCTTCTCATGGCATCACATCAATTTCCCAACATAGAATAACAAAATATATGAGAACTCTCCCCACAAGTGCAAACTCGTGCACCGGATTACTTAAAATCATAGTTTGATCTTGGGCTCGAGCTGTAGCTAGTGCTTGTTTTTCTTTTTGCATCTGGCCCAGGGATAAACTAAAACTGTATTTAGAACATAGAGGAGGAATGTTGCAACAACATTAGCTAGAACGACATCAACAACTCTCCAATGACCACCTAAGGTTCTTTTACATTCTTGACTGTGAAATTGATAGCTCAACCTTGAACCCAAAAAGCTATCCTAAGGAAGCAAGCATGGATCGTGTCTCACTTTATTGGGTTACCAATCTTAGTCATCTACAATCTTATTCATCTACGGGCTCGAGATTCCCTTATCTTTAGTATCTTATGGAATCCCTTCGAAACCCATCACCAACCTGATACACCATCGAGCAATGACCAATGAAAGAAGAAAAACAAGCATGAAACATTCATAGTGAGCAACGCTTGAATTGGAGGAGGGTGGCACTAGCTCACAATTATTTCAAGTCCAAGGAGCACGTACTAGCCATGGGCTTAGATACGATTTCACAGGGAGTAGGGGGAAGAGATTATGATCAAACCATACTACCATCTATCACAGATAGGAGCTCCAAAAACCAACCTATCTACCCATTGACTTGGAAACCTAGTGTTGGACTCAGCCTCTTTTGTCTATGGTTGTATGCTCCTGCTAGGGATGGTAAACCCGTTGTACATTCTCGCCAAGTAGAGTACAATTGTTGCAACAAAAATCGTTTGGATATAGTCCAAGTGCAACACATGTATATAATTAAGCAATCAACTATATTGTATATGTATACGAACTGTATTGTATATGTATATAAAGGTATATTGTATAAATGGTTCATATGTAGATTCTGATAAAGAAAATAAAAAGTACAGTTTTATTCTAGTGAAAAAAAAACATTAAACCTTCTATTATTATTTGGAAGGGACAACACATAAAGGTATGAAGGTTTTATTTTCATACGGGGTTTCATTGATCAATTCATCCATACGCAGTGTTGATTATATTATCCAATCAATATAATTCATATAAGTATGATCTCAAGGTTAAGGATAATTCATATAAGTACGATCTCATCAAATCAATATAATTCATATAAGTACTATCTCATGGTTAAGGTATGATGGGCTCTATTTTTATACGGTTTGAGGACAAACTTTTTAATCAATTTCAAATTTCAATTTACACATCAATTAATGTTATTAATGTTATATAGGATGAATATATTGAATCCAATTTGAAATACATTGAGATTAAACTCTCTCTCTCTCTCTCTCTCTCTCTCTATATATATATATATATATATATATATATATAATACTTTGTTGCTTTGAAATAAATTGAGATGAAACTATATATATATATATATTGCTTTGTTGATGGGTGACTATTATCAACCTATTTTAATAGTGACGTGACATAATATTATTGCAAATTCAAATGATAAATCCAAAGGACAAACTTTTTAATTGACTGTTGGACTCACAAAATAAAGATAAACTTGAATTGCATTAAACATCAATTGATACATGTATAAGTACAATGATGTTAATGCTTGGATTCGTATTCCAAGACATATCTTGGACTTTCAAAGATGGTTCGCTTCATATTCCTCGAGTCAAGTAACCTTAACGGATTACATTTCCAACATCCCCCCATTAATCCGAAGGGGTATATATGAGTCCAAGGTGAGAGTTGATATCTGAAAGTGAGCAGCTGAAATATGGAAGTGTGCAATTGTTGATGGTTGAATGTTCTCTATCAATCTGGTGTTTGAAAGATGACCACAAACTATGTAACCCTACTCTAGGCTCAATGGTTCCCGAAACATTTCTTCATATAGATAGAAGTTGATGTTGATGATGTCTTATGCTAATTGGAAGTGCTCTCGATGTTGGTTTAAAGATTACCATAAACTGTGATGTAGAAGAAGCTAAAAGTCTTCCACCAAGTGGAGGTTTAAGGGAAAACACAAACTGTTGTCTAGCAGCTGTAAGTCTTCTACTAAGAGTTGGTTTAAGGAAAACCAAAAACCAATCATGTTTGCTTGTCACGCTCACTTGTTATTTATTAACATATAGGACTTTGAAAATGGAAGTCTGACTGTCAATCATTGATGTTGTTCCCCCTTGTCATGGACAAGGTGAGAAGATGAAAATATGTGCACTGCATGTGTCAATACTTGAGTGCAAATTCTACGATATGACTCAAATATTTTCTTGGCTATTGATGACCATTTCCAAGAAGGGATCCACCCATAGTGGTTCTTTATTCTTGTAGTTTTCTTGCATTTGAAACACCTATATGAAGGATGGTTGTGTTTTATGCAATGCTCACAAGGATGAAGATCAAAACACTGATATTTCATGTGGCCAACTCGCTGACAATGTTGGCATATCAAAATCATCTCTTGAACTGGAGTAGGTGAACGTGAACTTTCTTGAAGCAATCCAACACTTTGAAATTGGATCGCTTTGGAGTAATCGGGAATATGAAAGGTGACATCCTTTTCATATCTGATACCTATTATATGCTTGGTCTACATGATTTCTTCTGAATTTCTGATGATCCGATTGAAAAGAGGAAGTTGATCTTTATCTGCATTTGAATATGGAGTTGTCTCACCAAGTTGTTGTTGCGTTGGTTGTTGGTATGAATCAACATCATCATTGTCATCATCTTCAAAAATAGGGTTTTGAAAAGGGACCGGTTTAGAATGTTGTCGGAGATTCTTTCGCTCAAGTGCATCATGAAGAAGTTGGATTTTGGTTTGTAGCAGTGCTTCTTTGACTTGTGAAACTTGCAAGCACGTCACAACAGACTGCAAAGTGTTTTTGTCAATGGTGACTTTATTATCCATAGATGAGAGGATTAGAGTGTTCAATAACTCTAACAATTCTTCTTCTTGATCCATTTAAAGACAGATTTAAACGTCAGAGGTTTCTTGCAACTCCACCCTAACTTTACAATGCAAACTCAACTACTTAGACAACAAATGAAGGGTGTCGAATTCTACCAAAAATGCACATGTTTACAATGTAACTTAATTTCAAAAAGTAAACTTGTAAGTATACCTTGATTTGGAGAATGTGTTATCGATGCAATTTGAATTGATCTTCAAACACTAGCTCTAGCTTGCTCAAAAAAGTTTTGCATAGAATTTCCCAAATAGGGACACCAAATATGAATGTTGATGGTTTTGAGATTCCCTTCTTAAAAATGGAGAAACCTAGTACTACTTGAAAAAGACGCAGTGGAAAGAGAGGACTCAAATTATTTGGGACTAGATGAGTTCGGCCTTCACTAGCAAAAACAACAAAACCTGCAGCTTGGGTGACTTCACACAAAGATTTCAACTACTAGTTTCTCCACTATGTATTTCTCATTCACGTGGTATGGAGATAGGGATGGCCTTGGCGAAACAATGCATAGTGAAAATGACTTCTCCCTCAAGCCAAGGTTAGAATGAAGGTAGTCCTCACGTAGGTCTAATGCACATGGATGATGAAGGCCTATAGAATGAGAGACATCAATACAATACAAATGTGAAATGTCAATCCGATCCAATATCTATCATTCTTATATGCTTTTAAGTGGTTTCAATCCCTTAAAACAGACCATTTTAGGTGGGAGTTGTTTAACTGTTCAATCTTTTGATTTTTTGGTTGGAATTTGACGATTAAATCACAATTTTATGTTGTTTAAACTGCATTTTTGAATACAGAAATAGATTCAACATGTTGAAAAACCTCTGATGCAACTAAATTACACAGAAATAATTACTCAAATTTACGGATCCATCAATTAATGACCAAACAAATATCACTAAAAAATATCCCAAAAAAAAAAAAAAAATTAAAACGTTTAAACTACGCTACCTTTTAGGTGCACTCAAATATTTACTACAACGCCTCCTATTGACAGAGAAGGATCGTGCGGTCGAACAAAATACGGGAACTACGCCATTGGTTCCCCAAGGGCGGAAGAAATTCCAACCATGCAAATTTCTGGTGACGAATGCCCAATATCGAATATTATGGTCGAAATCAGTCAAGCATAGAGGCGTCAGCTATTTTCGTTCTGTCCATGTTTGCAGCACTGCTATTTGGTTCTGGCGCAACGGTTTGCCACAGACGACGCCAAGGGGGGTTTCTCCCTCCTCTGGTAGGATCTGGGGCAACTCCTCACTATGTGCCAATGCAATTAGTACTTACACAGCGATTTTTTTTTTCTTAATTGGAGATTTGTTGTAAAGCAGTGTAGGACGCCTTTTCCATGAAACTCAAAAATTCCTGTAAATGTTCTTCCATGTTGATKCTCGAACACAGAGCCATAGAGTTGTCATCGTGCTTTCCTATGATGTACGCTTGCAGGTCCTGCGCGTTCACGTCCAGATGGTCTGTAAGTGAGAGGAATAGAGGTTGGTGCCGCTACGCATCACTTTGTTCGAAAAACCAGAGAGCTTCCACGCAATGTCGGTTAGAATGTTCACAGGGTTTGAGACGACCAGTAGGATTGTATTTCTTCCTTTGCTGCTCAAATATGAAGAGACGATAGATATTCCTCTCACACTTTGGTGGACATTTTCCGCTCGACGGAGCTGAGAATGATAACGGTTGATCTCGCATGCGCTGTGAACCTCTGGTTTGAATTCAAGTGAAAAAACCCTAGTAAGCTATAAAAGATACTAAAGGGAAACTGAATGTTAGGGTTGCGGCCCGAAATTAGGGTTCACGTCCGGCGTGGAGCATTCGGCATACAGACTAGGGTTTACGCATCGATCGGAGGGCCAGACTAACAGGCAGAGGCAGAGGCGTTTTTGCGTTTTTTTAGGAGATTGAAAACGCCTTGGACTAATTGCACTAATAAAGATAAACTTGAATTGCATTAAAATGATACATGTATAAGTACAATGATGTTGCCTGTTGGATTCTTATTCCAAGACCTCTCTTGAACTCCTAAATAGAGTGTCTTTCATATTTTTCAAGTCAAGTAACTTTAACAAACTGAGATAAGTTGAGAACTCTTTCACCTAGAWATTAGTAAAGTTTTTTTATTTTTCTCTTTCAAACTAATTCCCCCAAATATGAAGAAATAATACTCACTCTTACCATTTTATATATGTTTTTATTCATTCTTATCATTTCATTTTATATATGTTTTGACTCTTTACATTTACCATACATATATTTCTTTTTTTTTTTTCGTTTCTTTTGTATATGTGAAAAGAGTATATATTTCAAGTACCAATAGAGGATCAAAATGGATGTAACTATGAACAGAAAATGGTATTTTACATTTGAAGACCCTATTTTGTAGAAGGTTCTGTTGATTACAAAAGAATCTACAAAACAATAAAATATTTTTTTTGCAAACAGTGAGTTAATGGGCACAGAAAAATAGAGCATATTGCACAATAGACAATAAAATAAAAGGGGGGCATATATMTTTATTGTTGTGTCATAAAACAGTAAAGAAASACGATTACAATYTACTTTTTAACACCTCTCGGGCTTATCATTTTAACTAGACTACAATCAATGTATGCAGGGAGACAGAATATCAATTGTTTGGTAATCAAAAGAGAGTGTAATCGTCAAGCTGAAACCGTCGAGTTGAGTTGTCACTATCCAAGAATCTCCACCTTGACAACAATTTTCTGATGTTTTCCAATAAATTTAATCATCATTTTTATAYAAGTCAAGAGAAGCCAAACTCCACAACAACTTCTCTAACAACATTGGTTTTGTAAACATGTCTGCACAATTTTTCTGGGTATGGACTTTCTTAAGAGCTACTCCACCTCCATCAACAACCTATCTCACAAAATGGTACTTGACATCAATATGCTTAGTCTTGTTGTGATAAGTTGGATTTGTGGCCAAATGGATAGCACTTTGACTATCATATAATATACACACATGGTCATGCACCCTTCCAAGCTCACCCAAAAGACCCTTTAACCATATTGCCTCTTTGCATGCATGTGAGACAACAATATATTTTTCTCGGTAGTGGACAAAGAAATTGTTTCTTGAAGCTTTAACATCCAACTAATGGATCCTCCTGCAAGGGTAAAGACGTAACCTGAAGTAGACCTCCTCTTATCCAAATCATCTGTAAAATATGAATCAACATAACCACATATCGTATCATTACAACTATCAAAGGTGAGGCAACAATTGCTTGTGCCTCTTAGATATCGAAGCACCCATTTCACTGCTACCCAATGTTATCTACTTTCCATATCTTATCTCTACTAACAACACCAACTACATGTGAAATATCCGATCTAGTACATACCATCACATACATTAAGCATCCTACTGCATTTGCATAAGGTACACAAGACATATAATCATTTTCTTCTTTATTACTAGGACATAATTCTCAAGAAATCTTAAAATGGGAATCCAAAGGGACATTCATAGGTTTCACAGTATTCATACCGAACTTCATGAGTATTTTCTTCGCATACTTTTGTCGCAATAACCAAAGCTTGCCATTTTTCCTGTCTCTATGTATTTCCATGCCCAAAATTCATTTTGTTGCTCCTAGATCCTTCATATAAAAGTCCTATCCAACTAAGCCTTTAACCTGTTGATCTCAACCATGTTTTTTCTTTCTAAAAGAACACCGTCAACATATAACACTAAGATAATGAATATTCCATTGAAACTTTTGAGTAAACACAATGATCATACTCACTTCTAGTAAAATTTTGGCTCACCATGAAGGAATCAAACTTCTTGTACCATTACGTGGGAGACTGCTTCAGGCCATACAATGACTTGTTGAGCTTGCAAACGGATTTTCTCTTGCAATATTGAACAAAAACTTTTGGTTGTTCCATATATATCTCCTCATCCAATTCTCCATGCAAAAAAATTGTTTTAACATCTAACTGCTCTGACTCAAGATTAGATAAAGAAACTAGTGCTAACATAGCACGAATAAAAAAAATATTAATAATTGGTGAAAATAATTCATGGAAACCAATACCTTCCATTTGGGAATACCCTTTTGCAACAAGTCTAGCTTTATATCTTTCATTTCTTCCATCAACACCCTTCTACAATTTGTATACCCACTTGCACCCAACCACTCTTCTATCCTTAGGAAGTTCTACCAAGTCCCATGTTTTGTTCTTCTCCAGGGAATCCATTTCTTCATCCATGGCTATTTTCCATTTGGCACTTTCAACATCATCCATTACTTCCTGATAACAAGAAGGTTCCCCATCATTAGTAATCAATGCAACAAATGAAACATAATCTTCATACCTCTTAGATGGATTTATGTCTCGTGTAGATATCCTTAAGGTTGGTTGTGGTGTTCCCATGTCTTCTTCTTCTTCAGAAGCTTCTTCTTTCTTTCTTGTTTATGTAGATGGATGAGTCTCCAACTAAATTTCCCAATGTTGTGGTACATGTTCTTGTTTCACTTCAACCTTTTCAACATCTGATTTTATGAGAGGGAATTCATCAAACACTACACCTCTGCTAATGATGATTTTGTGGGAAGTAGGATCCCACAATCTATATCCTTTAACTACGTCATCATAACCAACAAAAATGTACTTATTTGATTTAGAGTCTAACTTTGAACGTTGATCTTTAGGAGCAAGGGAATAAACATCACAGCCAAATATTTTCAAATTTGAGTAATAACAAGGGTGACATGTCCATACCTCTTTAGGAATTTTACAATCTATTGCAACTAAAGGTGACCGGTTTACCAAATGGCAAGAACTAGTGACTACTTCTACCCACAACTCTTGTTGTAAATTGGTATTACCGAGCATTCTCGTTTTATCTAGAAGCTTCTTGTTCATGCGTTATGCCACACCATTTTGTTGACAACTGTATACTGTGTTTTTATGCCTTCTAATCTCGACTTCCTTGCAAAAATTTCTCAAATTCCAAGGATGTGAACTCACCTTTATTATTTGTTCTCAAACGTTTGATTGTCATGCCAGTTTCCTTTTCAACCAAAACTCTAAAATGTTTAAATACATTAAACACATCAACTTCTCTCTTTATAACATAGACCCACACCTTTCTAGAGTAATCATCTATAAATGTTACAAAATATGATGATCCTCCAAAAGAAACTATAGGGTATGGCCCCCACACATATGAATGCATATAATCAAGAACACCTTTATTTATATGACTTCCTGATTTAAACTTTTCTCTACACTACTTCCCAAAAAATAAAATATTTGTAGAAATTCAAATTCAAGGATTTCACAATTGGAAGTAACTTGTGGTTTATCAATACCTTTAGTCCTTTTTCGCTCATATGACCCAGTTGTTGATGCCATAAACGAGCATACTCATTTTCTTCCTCTAATGTTGTCGTTGCTTCATTTACTTGAGTGCTTCCTTCTAGTTTATAAAGGTTTCCAATCTTTGTAGCCTTCATAACCACCAAGATGCCCTTGGACACTTCCAATTCTCCACCTTGACATGTAAACCTGTAACCTTCAGAATCCAAAAATCCCAAATAAATGAAGTTATTTTTAAGTTTAGGTACATGTCTAACCTATGTTAGTGTTCTAATAATATCTTCAAACATTTTAATATTAATGCTCCCAACCCCAACATTCTTACAAGGAACATTGTTTCCCATGAGAACAGTACCACCATTAAAAACTTTCTAAGATGAAAACCAACTCCCATGTATACACATGTGATGTGAAGCCCCATAATTCGGTAACCATTCTTCATTAGCATCAATAAATGGTTACTAGATTGTGGGGCTAATTTATTATTGAGCAATATTGATGCTAATAATGGTAATAAATTAGCATCAATATTGCACCATATTGAACATAAATATATTCTCCTTACTATTTTTGTTACTTCATACAACACAGACATAAGTGGAGGGAGACCCCCAATTCTCGGTTATAATTATAAATATTTGTTAAGCATGCAACATTACTGAGTAGTTTCATACACTTTTATAGAGCTAAGTATGGATTTTTTTTTCATTTTAATGGTTATTCCCTTCCCTCACTAAAATATTATGTACAATATTTCTCTTATTAGGCAATCATTTATTAAATATGAACATCCTAAAATTCTAAGATGACATTTTCTTATCATAAATTAAAGGTGGATTTGACACTACCCATGCAATTGCAAGGTAAATCCTTTATATTGCTTGAATTGTTAACTTTTATATAATTCTAGTTTGTGCTTTATTAATCTCTACAATAAATGCCAATTTTTACACTTTCCACTTCGAATTATATGATATAGATTTATATGTATGAATACTTTTCTTCCATTTCTCGCAAGCCATATGACAAGGAAACCATCAAATTCAAAGGTGTAGACACTCATATCAATTTTAACATCAATGATTATGATGATATGAAGTAGGCAAAGAAAGAATATTTCCATTGCACGCGTATTCTTTTCTATTGGAGTTAAATATTTTTCATTGAATAAATATGGTTATTCTGATCCACACGAGTAAAGTCACAAATGAATAATTTGCTTATGTCCTTACTCGTTAAAGTACCATATTTCCTAGAGGAAATTCAAAGTTTATAGGTGTGACCTTGCACAAATGTGGTAGATGGGAAGTTAGATTGGGACAAATTCTTGGGAAAATTTTAAATGGTGGCAATCAACGCTTGCAACCACTATAAGTGTTTTCTGCAAACAAGAGGTTGGTTGAATAATCAACAAATTATGCATTCACCCACAGAGAAAATATATGTTTTCAATATGAGTGTGCTCTCATGTTCCAAAACAAGATAATAAATAAAATCTTAGAAGAAGGTATTAATGTGCCCCTCCCACCATGTACATCCATAGAAGTTATCACGTTTACAAATAAATCTCATGTTTACCCTACATACAATAAAGATTTCATTAACATAAAAATAAAAGCTTTAAATTACAGCATTTTGGCCACAAAGAAAGGAATTTCCCATTTGGGTGTGGATGTATACATACCTCAATTGTTGAGATACCCATTATTGTTGTGGTAGCTACCACCATAGTTAATATGATTTTATATGATATTTGATACAAGTGTAAGTACCAATGAATCCCAACACAATCATTCATCATTGCCTCATGACATTCGAGTGTTGTTCCTAACCTTACAAAATATACCCTCACAAGGTCTTACGACTCATTGTTTTTTAATAGTAAAATCACACCAAATATGATGATAATTGACCCTGAAAAAGTGTCATTATGGGGATTATCACATAAATCATGCATACAAATTGTCCTAATCAATGAATTTGGCAACATGCAAAATTCTCAAATAAACCCACCCAGAACATATAGGGAAGGAAATTCTCAAATAAACCCATAAAGAATGTCTAGAATTGAAACCCATCATACCATAGGGTACAAAAGGAGTTGTTCTTATAACAACGCATGTTTTTTTAAATAAAAAAATTTACATTATTTATGGTTAGAGACTCATTTTTTATTAATACAATTTAGTAATATGATTATATGTAAACAAGACCTGGTTATCTAAAACATTTTTTAACAAATCAAAAGAAATTTTAAATTACATATGATAATGAAGTTTTGTGATCAAATTATAATGTTCATGTAGCTAAAAACTAAAAAATATACGTAATTGTACGTGAAGGATAATTCGTCGAGGATAATTTTCACGTTCACTCGATCATGGTGAACTCATGGAATGCATTGGGAAGTTGCACTTCGTGTTGCGTATAGAATGGTGAAACTAAGGCATTGTTTTATACATTGTATATCTAATTATAACAATGTTAATTTTTATTAAATTGTATAAAATTTAAAAGCAAAACGTATCATTTTTACTTTGAATGGTGAAACTAAGGCATTGTTTTATACATTGTATATCTAATTATAACAATGTTAATTTTTATTAAATTGTATAAAATTTAAAAGCAAAACGTATCATTTTTACTTTTATGTGGCCCAATTTAAACAAGGAATTCAGAACTTTCATTTTAGTTGTGCAGAGAGAATCCTTCATAACTGGAGCTTAAATAAATGGGTTATGAAACCCAAGCTATTGTATAATAATGATGGAATTCAGAACTTCCATTTCAGTTTTGTACATAGAATCTTTGATAATGGGGACTTAAGGAAATGAAACCCAGGTTGTTGTTGTATAATAATGATGGTTTTTTTATTAAATTGGATTATTTCATTTAAATGAGAAAAAAGAAACTTAGAATAACACGTAAAGGATTTGGCCAAACATATGGAATGAATTCAGAACTTTCACTTTAACTTTGCATATTGAATCTTAGATAGTTGAACCGTAATAGGAATGCATAATGAAGCCTTGGATGCCTTGTATTGTATATAAAACATGATTTAGTGAAGTGGTTGTAACAAGTTGAAGTGAGTGATCGACCATTATTGGAGTTCTTTTCTCCAGTTCTACCTTCAATTTCCTCTTATCACATAGTTATAGTGAAGTTCCAGCATAGCTATCCGTAGCAACAATGACTAAAAGGTGTTGTTGTTGATTTTCAGGAAATAACATCCCATCTTCTTCTTCTACATAGCCTCCTGTTAATAAAAATGCTTCCAGATGAGTTGCAAAATAAGAAGCCCATGATCTAAGGTTGCAGGGCCCCCAAATCCCCATTCCTGCCTCCACTTCTCATGATGTTTCTTCTTCTGCTCCAATGCAGATTGAACCCCAACCCCACAAGGCTCCAAAATGTGGTGATCACTCTTGCAACACTTCAAAGGTGTATGAACTTACAAAGAAGATTAAAGATGTTTCTCTAGTCGAATATGCAATCCCTAGATATAAATTTTTCTCAAGACATAATCCATGGGACCTTAGCGAAGAAAATTAAATACTAATCTACTTGGATAAGAACCCTTAACACTCACCCCTTGACACTGATGTACTTTTCTTCTGGCTTCATAACCTCTCTTCTTGAGTCACCATCATCCTTATTTAAAAACAAGTACATGCTTGAAGATCTTTGAGCATCAAGAGACGTGTATGAATGAAAATGCCACTAGAAATCGAGAAGATATTGGAGGCCAAGTAAATCAATTTGAGGTCAAGGCATTTGGACAATGGATTGACAGTGTCATTGAGTCAATTTCCCTAGAGATTTAATGTGATGGGAAATATACAACGACATAATAAACATAGATGACGAACAGGTAGCGAGCTTATAAAGGATGCAGACAAAGGATCATAACGAGTGCAGATACGATTAATCAAACTTTTAAACAAACTTGTATGAAAAAGGCATCGCCATTATATTTAAGTAAAATTACCCCATTACCCCACTCTGTGTAAAGTAAAATGCACCACCATTATATTAAAATATAGTGTTGGTTTCAATAATTTATTGTCCTGACACATCATAAAGATACCCACACTCTGTATAGAGTTAAAAACATTGTCATTATACTTAAAAAGTATATACATCAAATCTAAACCAACAACGGATTAGGAACTTGAAGATATAAAAAGGAGGATGGAAAAGTCTTTATTGAAGGTACTAATACACTAGAAAATACATAATTGACTTGTTACCAGAAAAATTAAACAATTCACACTTAAATCCTCAAGCACAAAATATAATCTATACTCACAGTCATAGGCTTCTTATTATGAACTATTTGGTCATCATAGCACATCACTCATTTCTCAAAAATAAGGTTTTCTTATATACATAACGTTATACATACAAAACTAGATGAGATCCTTTGCTAGGAAGATGGAGTTATAACATTTATCCAATTGACAAGAAGATTCCATATGCTATAAACTTGTGATTTGTCTCCTTTGCTCACATAAAAACCTACACAGATGGATCGACATTAAACAAACTTTAAACCTGAAACTATTTACAAAAATATATTTGCATCGACCTTGAACAAAGTCTACAAAATCTTTGTACAACTTGGATTTGTATTCCCCGTGAGAAGATGCTCATCATTATCAATGCATGGGAAATTAGCAGTGCCCCCGTAGACAGAAAATGAATTATCTTCAATCACTATTCCTCATCTTTTCAAGGAAGTAATGACTACCATACAATGTTACAATTCAGAACATCAATCATCACTACATAATTCCCCTTGTTATATGATCACTCCCAACACAAACACAAATATAATTGAGATTACAAATAATAATTATAATATCCGTGATTAAATGAAAGATTGGCCAATCATAAATCATAGGGCTTGTGGTTTCTTTTTTTTAGGATTTCTGGGATCCTCTCTTCCCATCACTGACGACATTATAATTCTTCTTCTTACTTAGCCATGGACTCTCTCATTCTCGCGATGTCACTATTACACATTATTTCAAATCCTACAAACATAAATTCATTTTTCTCTGATTGAACAATGAAATGATTTGTAGCAGAGAGATTTGTCATTCATTTTTCTGGTATTTTGAATGAATAAGAAGTAGATACTAAGAGGGCAAAGAGGCAGTGATGCAGTAGATGCAAAGGAGGCAATGGAGAAACCAGAAGATTGGCGACAAGGTTTTGGAAAACTAGGGGTGAAAAAGACACATGGAAATATTATATAGGCTGAAAAATTGGACACGCGACAAAGGATCGAGGTGAACATCCCCTTAAAATAACGCCTTCGGCGTAATTAAAATATAGATTATTTTTTCACATTTGTTTTTGTATTACGTATGCTTACATGAAACAAATCAAATCTGCCCGAGTCAATGCCCTCACATACAAATCCTTGTATTTATTTTCTCATGCTACGCATGCATAGTGCACATCTACATATGTTCATGAAAAACACAAATATTGTTTGAAAATGGTACAAAGACGATGAAGATATTGACTGATGGAACCAGAAAGGAAATGTTGTAACTAGAAACAAAAGAAATGAAAAGATGCCAAGCATAAATTTTAATTTTTTTTAAATTTATTTAAAAAAATAATTAATAGAGATATATTGGTTATTATAATATTTGTTAAATAATATATTTATATGACGGGGTTTTATTGATCAATTCATCCATACAATGATTATATTATCCAATCAATATAATTCATATAAGTATGATCTCATGGGTGAATTGCATGCTAATGTGAGATTAAAGATATACTATAAACTAAATTGTAGTGTCATGCTTCCTTGTAACAGAAATCCACTCAAATGCATGCATTGACATATCATCTTTCATACCGTTGCAAAATAATACACTGTGAAATCGAACACAAAATGTGTTTCATGATCTTTGGTTACAATTGAAAGATAACATTTTTAGTGTTGTGATAATCACTTTACGAAATTATTTCTGCACAATGTTTTTTTCTAAATTGTGATTTTATTTGTTACACATAAGAATATAGTTCCACTAAAGTAAATAGAACTCTTAATCAATAAAAACACATATTTAATTTATGTAATAAAAATATATATTTAATTTATGTAACACTAATAAGTTCATAGCTATTATATTATATCATAGTTCTATCCCTCGAGGTGCATAAACTGTGGACAATTGTTTGCATGAAATATCATACATGTGTATGGAAGTACATTGGTTGTGTCCATTTCATTATAATGGAAAAAATAGACTATGAATATGCACTCAGTTATGTTGGGTATGTGTTATGTTCTTTGAAAAATTGATCATATGTATTGTACACTGATATTGGAGAAGGGGGGGAGGGCTTATAGTCCCTGGAAAAAAAAATGGCATTTTTTTGCGTTCAATTTTGGCAGTTTTTTGGCACATGGTTTTCGCCGATGGTTTTCTAATTCCGGTTAAGGAATTAGGGTTGTTGACTAATTTGGGTTAATGGATTAGGGGTTTGAATGCCATGATATCCTATGTATATAGTGTATTGTAAACAATGAAGAAAGATGATTAATAAAGAAAAATAGAAGTGCAGCTCTAAACAAGTTGTTGGTTTTCTCGGTTTTGGGTTTCCAAGGTAAAATCTCTGTGTAATCTGTGTATGTGTATGTGTCATTGTATATTTTCTGTTTTTATTGAGAATCTATTTGCAGTAATTAATTGTACAAGGTTAAAATCTACATTTGGTATCAGAGTTTTTATTGGCTTCAAGGGGGTGTCTTTGTGGCTAATGGTTTGTCTCAAGTCTGTGATAAACCTTGTTACAGTGGGAGATATGTGGTATTGATTCTTTAGGTGAAAATAAAGGGCGAGAAGTTCAAAAATAGAGATAAAAAAATTTAATGGGCAAAGTTTTGAGTTGTGGAAGCTCAAGATGGAAGATTTGTTGGTGGACAAAGATTAGTGGATCATTGTGGATCTAGGTACTGCACCTATAGGAACGTTAACATAAGATTGGGAAAAATTGGATCGAAAGGCGAAGAGCACAATCTGGTCATGTCTCTTATATTTAGTATTACTGAATGTCTCAAGGGAATCTACATCAAAGGAATTATGGGATAATTTAAGGGCTTTGTGTCAGTCAAAGTCCCTGGTAAACAAAAGGTTCCTATGGAATAAGTTGTATAACCTGAGGATGAAAGATGGGGACTAGGTGAGAAAGAATTTGAATTCATTCAATACTGTGCTAAGTCAACTATTATATGTTGATATTAAGACTTTTGATGAAGATAAGTGTATAATTTTATTGTGCTCTTTACCAAACTCATGGGATAGTTGGTTGTGGACATAGATATTAATACAAATACTTTAAGTTTCGATGAAGTTGTCTCATCCTTTTTCTCAAAGGAGATGAGATGGAATAACATGGAAGGATAGAGAAAAGATGCATTATTTGCAAGAGGATGCTCCCATGAAAGAAACAGATCTAAGTCTTCAAGTGGGAGATCTAAATCAAAGGGAAGAATTGGATCTCTGGGAAAATTTGTAAAGGTATGTTGGAGATGTGGAAAAGAAGGGCACTATGAGAAGCAATGTAGATCCAAAAGTGTTGAGAGAGGGAAGGGATATGAACACGATCCTTCTAAAGAAGAAAAAACCTTTGTGGAAGTTCAAGGAGGGGAAGTGTACTAGCTTCTTCAAGAACACATATAGATCATGAGGCATGGTTTGTTGACTCAGGTGCATCCTTTCATATGACTCATCACAGGGAGTGGTTTTGAAAATATGAAATGTATGATGGAGGTGATGT
>JASDQU010103566.1:350179-360935 GCA_032191745.1 Picea mariana | reverse complement strand
TCATAGGATGAGGAAAATTCAAGTTGAAGCTCATGGATGGAAGTATTAGAACACTCCCCGGTGTTATGCACATCCTAGGATTGGCTAGAAATTTGTTTTTTGTTAGCAAAATTGACAATGCAAGGGTAAAAATAGTGTTTGAGAAAGAAACATGCATGATGGTTTGAGGAGCAATAGTGTTGTTGAAGGGAGTTCATTTTGGAAATCTATATAAGCTACAAGGAAGCACTATTAGTGATGGGTGCAATAGTTTCGTTGTTCCCAAGATTGGAGTTAAAGAAGAAAAAACTCCTACAATCTCTGGAGAAAATACTATGTTGTGGCATCGAAGACTAGGGCATATCGGAGAGAAAGGCCTTCAAGTACTACATGGTAAAGGTATAGTTGAAGGTATTTCTAGATCCTCTGTGTATTTTGACTTATGTGAACATTGCATATATAGGAATCAAAATTGGGTAAGATTCCCCTTTGGTGCAACGAGGGCAAAGCGAATTTTGCAGTTGGTGCCTAGTGATGTGTTTGGACATGTGTCGGTTCTATCACTAAGAAATTTTGTGTAATATGTCTAATTTATTGATGAATTCTCGAGGAATACATGGATATATTTCCTCATGAAGAAATTTGAAGTCTTTGACGGGTTTAAAGAGCTTAAGGCTCTTGTGGAGAATCAAATAGAGAAAAGAATTAAGGTGTTGAGGACGAATAATGGTGGAGAGTTTTGCATAAACGAATTTGAATATTTTTGTAAGAAGTGCGGTATAGAAAGGAATAATACTACTCCATATACACCTCAGCAGAATGGAGTTGTAGAAAGGATGAACATGACGTTGATGGAAAAAGCAAGGTGCATGCTCAATGGTGTCGGGTTAGGAGAAGAGTTTTGGGAAGAGACAGTGAGTATTGCATGTTACATGGTCAATTGATCACCCTCATCAGCACTGGATGACAAGAATTCACACAAGGTATGGATTGGTAGGAAACCCTCTCTCACACATCTCAGGGTATTTGGTTATGATGCCTATGTTCATGTTTGCAAAGGAAAAAATGAGCAAGATAGATAAAAAAATTTGAAAAGTGTATCTTTATTGGTTATAAAGATGGTCTGAAAGGTTATACGCTTTGGAATCTAGAAACTAAAAAGGTAGTGTATAGTTGAGATGTGGTATCTAGAGAAAAAAAATATGTTGTCAAATAAGAAGTCCTACCAAAGGAGGAAGAACCACTGACAATAGAGTTTGAATTGAAGGATAATGAATCGGACTCTACAGAAGAACATGAATCAAAAGAAGAAGATCCTCATACTCCATTATTGAGGAGATCGGTTCAGGAAAGAAGGCAACTAGAAAGTTATACTCCACCTGATTTTCATTCATTTTTTTCTTTTTCGATTATTGATGATGATCCTAGAATTGTTAGGGAAAAAATGGATTTAAATGATGGAAAACTGTGGAAAAAGACCATGGTTGAAGAAATGGTATCCTTGGACAAGAATGAGGCTTGGGATCTAGTGGAGTTTCCTACTCGAAGAAATGGTATCCTTGGACAAGAATGAGGCTTGGGATCTAGTAGATTTTCCTACTTGAAGAAATCCCATTGGCAGAAAATGGGTATTTAAGAAGAAGTTGAATGTAGAAGGAAAAGTAGAGAAATACAAAGCTTGGTTAGTAGAAAAAGGTTATTACTAGGTAGAGGGAATTGACTTTGGTGAGATTTTTTCTCCTGCTTCCAAGTTACCTTAAATTATATTTCTTTTATCTGTTGTTGATTCTTTTAATTTTCAAGTAAAATAGATATATGTGAAGACAACATTCCTACATGGGGATCTGGAAGAAAAAATCTACATGAAGCGGACAAAAGGCTTTGATGTGAAGGGAAAGAAAGAGCTAGTATGCAAGGTGAAAAAGTCCATGCATGGGTTAAAGAAATCACCAAGGATGTGATATCAAAAATTTTATACTTATATGTTGGGACTTGGTTTCACAACGAGCAAAAGAAACAAAAGCAGATCACTGTGTGTATTTCAAATTAATCAGTGATCATGTTATTTATTTGCACATTTATGTGGATGATATGTTGTTGATAGGAAATAACAAGGAGATTATCTAGGATGTGAAAAATAAGTTGTACTCTAAGTTTGACATGAAGGATCTTGGTGCTGCAAATTTCATTTTAGGAATGGAAATTACAAGAGATCGTACAAATAGGAAACTCTGGTTAAATCATAGGAAATATCTCAAGACAAT
Source organism: Picea mariana (assembly GCA_032191745.1). Lineage (NCBI taxonomy): Eukaryota > Viridiplantae > Streptophyta > Pinopsida > Pinales > Pinaceae > Picea > Picea mariana. The sequence continues at coordinate 358,692 of JASDQU010103566.1, read as the reverse complement.
ATTACAAAGGTTTAATATGCAAGAATGTAAACCGATCAAGGTTCATGTTCTTGTAGGTGTAAAGTTATATGTAGATCAGTGTCCCAAGAAATAGGAAGAGGAAGGGGAAATGTATCTTGTTTCATATGCGAGTGTGACTAGCAGTTTCATGTATGCAATGGTATGTACTAGACTGGACATTGCACATGCAGTGGGATTTTTGTGAAAGTATATGTCAAAACCAAGGAAGGAGAATTGCACAACAGTAAAGATAGTTTTTAGGTATTTGTGTGGAACTACTAGTTATGGATTGTGATACCAAAGAAGACTAAGATTGGATAGAGTGTTGTACATACATGGGTTTGTTGGTGCCGACTAGGTCGAAGATATAGATTGCAAAAGATCTACAAGCAGGTATATGTTTAACCTGTTTGGAAGAGCAATCAGTAGGATGAGAAAAAGATAGGTTGTAGTGGCACTCTCAACTACAGACATTGAATACATGACAATCATTCATGCGAGCAAGGAATAAGTATGGTTACAAGTATTGTGTAGGTATTGGGTTGGTACAACAAACTGTAAGGATAGATTGTGACACTTACAATGCAATCTTCCTGGTGAAGAACCCCACTTATCATTCAAAGACAAAGCATATTGATGTTCAGTATCACTTTGTGAGAGACATGGTTGAAGAAAAGAGGGTGGACACTTTGGAGAATTTTACATATTTATTATTAAAATCTATGATGATTGAAAAGTTATCTTGGTGTAGAGGATTTATGGGCATTTTTTTCCTAGATTGTTGACTATGAGATCTTGTAACCCCCTATATGCAAAGAAAACAACAAGTAGGAGAATGTTGGGTGTGTATTATATTCTTTGAAAAATTGATCCTATGTAATGTACATTGATATGGGAGAAACCGGGGGGGGAGTTGTAAGGAGGTGCCCCTAAAAAAAAAATGATGTTTTTTTGCGTATGTTTTTTGTGTTTTTTCAGCACATGGTTTTTTCCAATGGTTTTCTAATTCCGGTTAAGGAATTATGGTTGTTGATAATCCGGATCAATGGATTAGGGGTTTGGATGCCACAAAATCCTTTGCATATATTGTATTGTAAACAATGAATAAAGATGATTAGTAAAGAAGATTACATGTGTGACTCTAAACAGGTTACTGGTTTTCCCACTTTTGGGTTTCCAGGGTAAAATCTTTGTGTGATGTGTGTGTGTGTGCCATTGTATTTTTCTTTCTTTATTAAGAATATATTTGCAATAATTAATTGTACAAGTTTAAAATATACAAGTTCCTTCACGACTTCATATCTTGCCAGGGAAGAGAAAACCTCGCTATTTTTTAGCCCTAGAAACAATTTCCAGACTTCTTGTATCCTCTCTCTCTTTTACTCTTCTTTGTCTTCTCTATATATTATGTGTGTCCCAGAAGGAAATCTCGTCAACCCATATGTGATGCATGTGCTATGTATGGACTGTCATGACTAGATTGTTGTAAAATTGACTTCATTTTTTATTTCAAATCAAATTAGAGGTTTGAGGTATCCATTTTATCATGTAGTGTAAGTGGATGCAAACAATGGGCTGACAACATGCTACTATTTTAAAATATAAAGTCCAGTCATGCAAACAAGGATTCAAGTGCCTAAAGGAAGTTCCCTCAACTAAGTTGTATCACACCCATTTCTACACAGACTCGCCTAAAGGAAGTTGTAAACAAGGATTCATTTGTTACAATCGCAATCCCAACTATTGAATAATGAAATCAATTATCTCAAAAATCAACAGTCAATGAAGTGTTCTATTCTAGTTTTTGTTCAAAACAACCCTCTCTATAATGATGATGATGATGATGATCGACAGTTAGTGAAGGAGCAATTCAACAAGACAACTCTAGATGAAGATGAAGATGAAGATGAAGATGAAGGTGTTCAAGTTCAACATAATCAGGTTGAAAATACTCTTTCGAAGCCCATCATCATACCATAGGAAAAAAACAGCAAAAACAAGCACAGAACAAGACTTGGATATGAAAAGGAAATTACCTTTCATATTCTCAATTACTCCCGACCAATCCAATTCTAGAGTGTTGGATTCCTTCAAGAAGTCTCAACTTCACATGTTCTTGTTCAAAATCAGAATGCAAAGTGCCAACATTGCAATCGAGTTAGTCACATGGAGAATCAGTGTTTTGATCTCCATTGTAATATCCTTGATCCAAAACCATTGGTAATTGTACATATAGGTTGGTGAGACGATTGGTACCAAGTGTAAACGTATGAGAATTTAGGCTGGTGAGTTGTTAGCATTAAGTTTTGATGTTGTGCACATCAGAGTAGTGCGTGGAGATGGGTTATCAAAGACAGGGTGTGCACATTTTATGTGTTGTGCACACCTGGGTAAGTGTTCACATTGCGCTATGTTGCACGCACTTGAGTTAGTGTGAAGGAATGAATGGATATGTATGGAGGCCAGAGATCCTGTGTGATTATGAGGCTAGTGATCCTAGATGCAGATAGGCCAACATTCCTATCCATGTAATTATAATCATGATTATTAATATAATATTGCATCGCTGCACTCTGAGTGACTCATACAGAAATTAGATGGGGGGCCTACTCTACCGAAAAAGGGAAAAGGGGGTGAGTCGTAAGTCTTGGGGAAAAAGTGTAATGAGGATATGTTTTTATCCTAAGTTATCGAGGGTAGAGAATGAGTTACCAAGTGGTTTAAAGCTACTTTTGAAGGTGACAAGTGTCAAGTAAAAGGCTGGTGATCCATTAGTATTAAGTTTTGATGTTGAACACATCAGAGTAGTGCGTGGATATCGATTATCAAAGACAGGGTGTGCACATTTTATGTGTTGTGCACACCTAGATAAGTGTGCACATTTTATGTGTTGTGCACACCTGGATAAGTGTGCACATTGCACTATGTTGCGCAAACTTGGGTTAGTGTGCATGAATGAATGGATATGTATGGAGGTCAGAGAGCCTGTGTGATTATGAGGCTGGTGATCCTGGACAAAGATACACCAACATGACTATCCATGTAATTATAATCATGATTATTAATATAATATTTCATCGTTGCACGCTGACTAACTCAGACAGAAAAGATATGGGGGGCCTACTCCACCAAAATATGGAAAAGAGGGTGAGTCGTAAGTCTTGGAGAAAAAGTGTAATGTGGATATGTTTTTATCCTAAGTTCCCGAGGGTAGGGAACGGGTTACCAAATGGCTTAAAGCTACTTTTGAAGGTGACAAGTGTCAAGTAGAAGGATAGTGAGTCATTAGCATTAAGTTTTTATGTTGCACATATCAAAGTAGTACATGGAGATGGGTTATCAAAGACAGGGTGTGCACATTTTATGTGTTGCACGCACCTGGGTAAGTGCGCACATTGCGCGCACTTGGGTTAGTGCGCAGGAATGGATGCATATGTATGGAGAATGGAGAGCCTGTGTGATTATGAGGTTGGTGAGCTTGGACACAGATAGACCAACATGCCTATCCATGTAATTATAATCATGATTATTAATATAATATTGCATTGATGCGTGCTGACTGACTCAGACAGACACGAGATGGGGGGCATACTCCACCAAAAAAGGGAAAAGGGCGTGAGTCGTAAGTCTTGGGGAAAAAGTGTAATGAAAATATGTTTTTATCCTCAGTTCACGAGGGTAGGGAAGCAATTACCAAGTGGCTTAAAGATACTTTTGAAGGTGACAAGTGTCAAGTAGAAGGCATGCAATATATATTTTTGGCCTTAGTGTATTTTGGGTATTATTTATTTATTATGATTATTTTTTCATGTTGCAATATCTAGTGGCAAAAGGGGATCGAACTGTATGGAAATTTTGATTATTACATTATCTATTTAGAGAAGATTGTAGGGGGTTGTGGGCTACAGTTAGAGTCATTGTTGAGGAGACAGGTTTACGGACTGTGATCAATCTCCTTAGGTGAGAAATTTGGTGTTGTGAAGTGGTTGTTAGACCTGTGAGAATACTCTCTAGGTGAGAGTATTGTTGAGAGTGGTTCCCTGGTGCATTGAGAATTAGTCACAGGGCTCAGAGATTTCTTGTCTAGCCTGTTGTTGGTAACCCTGGGAATGGAAGTGGGGGCAACCGAAGGATTGTTCAGCAAAGAAGGGGCATACTTCCTTGGGTTTGATAGGTGCATGGGGAATGAGGGATTGTGAGCTAGTTGTAGCAACGAGCACTTAGGACTGAGAAATTTTGTTGAGTTCTAGACCTTAGATTGTCATTAGGAACCCTTTTCCCCTAGTGGAGTGGAGCCCCAGCTTAGGGGTGACTTGTTGCTGAAAGCTTATGAGAAACAATGTCTATGGCTTGGAGGAACGTTTGAGTCAAGGCTGCAGTTGGTGATTTTCTTAAAAGATAAGTGTTCTTTATGTACTTTTCTTATTTATTATGTTATTGCTTGTCTATGTTCGACATGGGTTAATTCTTGTATTTTGTTGCATATAATTATCTATTGTTATTCTATTTATTGTTTATTGTACATGTAAATATAGTGTTTATAGCCTATATTTGTAGTTGTGCATAAGTATGTCAGTTGATGGTGGCTTCTCTTGTTAACTTAAACTTGTGATTTTTGGTTGAGTCGTCATGAAAGAGGATTGAGTGGTTGGTGCGTAGGATTGTAGCCTATGTGCACCAAGAGGTTGGAATTTGTGTGTGTGTTTGAGAAATAGACCCCGCGCACAGTGAAAACAGAAGTGGCACATGAAACCTAGATGGATGAACATGTTGATTGATCAGTATGTTGGTTTGCACAATTATGTGAGTTATTTATGATGCTTAAAGTTGTGTTGAAAAGAGAATGTTTCTTATATTTTTATAAGTTTTGTGGCACAACTCAAGCTTGGGTTGAACATGTTGCTTCAAGTGATACTGCGTGGACTTGTGTTCGAGTAGAACCTACACAGTGAAACTTCAAAATAACAATGATTAGTAGTATGTTGGGAATGTTATAGTTTGGTTGACTTAGAGATACAGAAGTTGAGGTTGTGTGACGTGGCCTAGCCTGCGGTGGTTGGGTATGCTACAATTTGGTATCAGAGCATGTGTAAGGTGGTAACGGGACTAAGCGAGAGAGTGGTTACATTAAAAATTGGTATCAGAGCCATTGGTTCAACACTGGACTTGTATGGGCCAGAGACTAGCATGAATAGATGTGTGCGCTAAGAATTGGTGATGCGCAGTGCAGAGTTGGTTTGTGTGGAAAACCATTCGTGCACGGTATAGAGTTGTGATGTGCATGAGGAATAGTGATGCACGGGTGTGCGCACTAGAATTTGGAATGTTAAAATCATCCCAGAAAATGAAGGGAAGGATTTTGACAAAATGGCTCAAATTTTTCATATAGTTGTTACATGAAATCATCTAACAAATGTTAATTACCTGCACATTTTACAGAATTTTCAGCAAATAGGGAAGGGCAGAGTCAGTGCAGGAAGTTGAAAGCATGGAAGATGCACAAAGCACTTATAGTCATGATGATGAATTTGGAGATATGTATGTTGGTTTGGGTGTTGATGGTACAGAATCCAAGGGGGAGCGCATGAAATTCGTAGAAATTGCAAAAGTATTGCAGAAAGATGTGCATAGTTATAAGAATGATAATGAAAGGCTTATGAGATCCAAGGAGCAACAAGATGACTTCAATGTCAAATTGATGAAAATATTGGACATAATAGAAAATAATATAGATAAAGAAACAAATTCAAGTAGATCAAGAAGTCGCAAGTCCCATGATGGGAAAAGAAGAGAAGAAAGAAGTGTTGGTAAGCAATCTTTCAGGAAAGTGCACAGTAGTTCGCGTCCATCTCCTATTAGAAAGAATAAGAGAAGGACTGGAGTGGATGAGTTACAGGGAGAAATGAATAAGATTAAGCCTCCTACCTTTGATGGTGAGCACAAAAAGAATGAAGATGTGGTTTCCTGGTTGCTATGTATGAGGAAGTATTTCCAGCTGCATAACTATTTTTCGCAGGAAGAAGGAAGAATTTCCATCTATCAGTTAAAAGGAAAGGCATCGATGTGGTGGGATTAATATGTGTAAGTGCAACATATTGATGAGAATAAAATGACTTGGAGGGAGTTTAAGAGGTATTTCCAAAAGAAATATTTAACCAAGTGGTACTATGAAAGGAAGATGAAGGATTTCTTTGAACTCAAGCTTGGGAGCATGACAATTGACGAGTACGAAATAAGATTTGTAGAACTGTTGCATTATGTGTCTTTTTTCAAGAATGAACATGTGTATATTCAAAGATATTTGAGTGGGTTTCCCTCATTTATCAGTGAAAAGATACAATATGATGACCCCAAGATGTTGGAAGAAACCATAAGGCATGTTAAGTGTCTTTATGAGCAGCAAAGGGGAAGACCGACTTTCCAAAAGGCTTGGGAAGATTAGATGAAAAGAAAGGTGGAACAGAGGAAGAAGGGAGTTAAGCCACCACTTTTCAAAAATATTGCGCAAGGACAAATGACTCTCCAAGAGCCCAGAATGTCAGAAACAGTGGGACAAAATTCATGGCAACAACCTATGTAGTGTTGGGGTTGTGGCGGAAATCATATGCACAGAGATTTCCCTCAAAGAGGTGATAAAGAAAAGACTGTGCACATGGTACAACAAGTTGCGACAGTTGAGGACATGGGAAAAAATGTACCAAGGATTTACACCGCGCTAGATAAAAAGCAAGTTGAGTTTTGGTCGCAAATGATCGAGGTGGAAGGTAAGATTAGTGGCCAACCCATTGTTATTTTAATTGAATTTGGAGCTAGTCATAATTATCTAGATCCTAAGATGGTGGAGAGATTCCATCTGTCGAGAAGTAAGCTTGGAAAACCTTGGTTTGTGTATTTAGCTACAGGAGAGAAAAGGAAAATCAATGAGATGGTTAAGACATGTCCCATGGAAATGAATGAACTATGCACTAGAGATGATTTGAATATTATACCTTTGGGCTCGTATGATTTCCTCATTGATATGGATTGGTTGGATGAGCACCATGATGTCCTGGATTGTTACAATAAGGCATTCACTTTCCTGGATGAGCAAGGAAATTTGAGATCAGTTCAAAGAATTCCAAGAGTTATGACTATTAGAGAAATTTCAACATTGCAGTTGAAGAAACGTTATAGGANACATGATGTCCTGGATTGTTACAATAAGGCATTCACTTTCCTGGATGAGCAAGGAAATTTGAGATCAGTTCAAAGAATTCCAAGAGTTATGACTATTAGAGAAATTTCAACATTGCAGTTGAAGAAACGTTATAGGAAGGGATGTCAAGCATTTGCATCGCACATGGAAGAGGAACCTAAAGATAACGTTCCATGTGTGAAAGACTGTGTAGTAATGATAGAGTATGTGGATGATAGAATATGAGGATGTCTTTAAAGAGATACAAGGTTTTCCTCTGAAAAGAGATATTGACTTCTCTATAAATCTGATGCCAGGAGAAACACCTATATGCAAGACTCCTTACAGGATGAGTACACCAAAATTGAATGAGTTGTAGATGCAACTTGAAGAGATTTTGAAGAAGGGGTATATACACCCAAGTGTGTCTCCTTGGGGTCTGCCATTTGTGTTCATGAAGAAGAAGGATGGTACATTGAGACTTTGTATTAATTTCAGACAGTTGAACAAGGTAACAGTGAAGAACAAGTATCATTTGCCAAGAATAGATGACATGTTTGACCAGCTCAGAGGTGCGCGAATATTTTCCAAGATAGATCTCAAATCTAGATATTACCAAGTCAGAATAAAAGAGGAGACATCAACAAAAATGCCTTCAAAACAAGGTATGGTCATCATGAGTTCACAATGGTGCCTTTTGTGTTGTCGAATGCACCAGTTGTCTTCATGTGTTTGATGAATGTAGTTTTTAGAGAGTATTTAGATAAGTTTATCATTGTGTTTCTAGATGACATTCTTATTTACTCAAAGTCCGAAGAAGAACATGAGAAACACTTGAGGATGGTGTTGCAAGTCTTGAGGGAGCAACAACTTTATGCAAAACTGAGCAAGTGTTCATTTTATCAGAGGCAGTTTCACTATTTGGTCCATACTATTTCATAAGAAGGAATAGTTTTGGACCCAATGAAGATAAAAGCTATTGAATAATGATCGACGCTAAGAAATATCGCAGAAGTGAGATAATTTATGGGACTAGTAGGGTACTACATAAGGTTTATTGAAGGATTCTCACAGATTGCGCATCCAATCACATATTTAAAAAGAAAGGTGTGCGATTTGAGTGGACTCTGGATTACACAATGATTTTTCAGCACTTGAAGAACTTGTTAACAAGTGTGCCAATTTTGAGAATTGTTGATCCTGATGCAGACTTTATTGTGTGCACAAATGCATGTAAGGAAGGACTAGGTGGAGTTATGAGCCAGAATGGACATGTGGTATGCTATGAATCAAGGAAATTGAAAGAGCATGAAAGGCTCTATGCTACTCATGACTTGGA
>JASDQU010103566.1:320569-330886 GCA_032191745.1 Picea mariana | reverse complement strand
TAAAAAGATAAAGATAATCATGAGAAACTTCACTTAGAGACTGAAATAGTAAACTTCTTTCAAACAACATTTTCCAATATCATTTTCAGAAATATAAATCACTGATGTTTGTACAATCTTTCAGAAGTTATTTCAGCGAAGAGATTTTTCTATGGTCTATGTCTGAACGGCTCAGTGTATAAGCATGCATATGTTTCAAAACACACAAAAACACACCAAACTGATCAATCAAATCAAAATCATAAAACGAACACAAAGGCAAAAATAAAAAGAAATATTTACATAGTATACAAGGATGGAGATCAGGCAAAGTATCTTTTCAGGACTTGGCCATTCACCGGGTAGGTGTCAAGATGTCCTTCAAGACTCTGCAAATGAAAAGAACTAGGACCCAACTTTTGAGCAATCAAGAATGGCCCAAGCCACAAATTTTGAAATTTAGTGTGTTCTCCCTTCCCTTCGTGTGGTTTGTCTCACTTTAAGACGAGATCGCCTACTTCAAAATTTCTATCAGAAGCAGAATTAGAATCGAACCAGCTTTTAATTAGTTGTTGATGTTGATCTAGTTTACGTTTGGCTTGGATTCTTAGTTCTTCTAACTTCATCAGAGCATTAATACGGATTTGTAAAGGGGGACACTCTTCTTCTTGAACCTTTTGTGACAATTGGAGCGAAGGAAGAAGAACATGAGGTGGCAAAATGGCTTCTCTGCCATAAACGAGGAAAAAGGGAGAATTACCTATAGCAGCTTTGGGTGTTACCCTATCAACCCACAATGCATTCAGCAGTGCGTTGTGCCAGTTCTTGTGATTTTCAGCCACGGTTCTCTTGATAATCTTGATCAAGTTCTTGTTTGTTGATTCTGCTAGGCTGTTGCCCTAGGGGTAATAACTAGCGGAGTACTTAAGCTTTATTCCTTTTTCTAAGGCAAAGTTACTCATCTCAAGAGAAGAAAAGTATGAAGTGTTATCAAAGACTAGACAATCAGGTATGCCAAAATGGGTGATGATATGCGAGTTAAGGAAAGAAATCACCTGACTTGTGTTAATAGTTTTTAGCGCGGCGGCTTCAGACCATCGAGTAAAGTAATCAGTGGCTGTCACAATGTATTTGTTCTGTTGTGAGGATGAAGGGTTAATAGGACCAATGATATCAAGGCCCCATTTCTGGAAAGGAGAATCGACTGTAACGGGCTGCAAGGGGAAGGCTGGTTTTTGCAATCGCCCTGACGCTTTCTGACAAATGATACATTTTCGGCACAAGGCGCGGGTGTCTCTAAACAGTGTTGGCCAGTAATAACCAACTCTTAAGACTTTATGAGCAGTGGTATCGCCATCGAAGTGACCACCAGCTTCACCTGCATGAAACTCGAGCAAAACTTTCTCTGCTTCATCTTTTTCAAGACAATGCATCAGTACGCCGTCAAAGTTATGACGAAACATAATACCGTTAATTAGATGAAAGGAGGCAGAATTTAGTCTCAAATCTCTTCTCTTAGTAGGGTGGAGATGACGAGGTGCTGATCCATGTTGAAGACAGTGTCTAATATCGTCGTACCAGGGACTCACTAATCTTTGTGCGCAACAAATCATATTCTGATCGTATTGTTCTAGGTCTGACGTATCACTATCTTCTTGTTGTTCAGTTTCTGAATCAACTACCAATTTACACAACCCTTGGCCTCTCACGATCTGCACTGGGGTGATCTCTAGGTCATACTCCTGTAAGGAGGTGACCCAGTTGGCTCTTTTCTCTCCTAACTCCTTTTGCACTAACAAATTCCTAATGGCAGGGTAAGGGACAATGACCTTCGTTCTGGACTTCAAAAGATATGAACGGAAATGCTTAACTGCCTTGAAGACAGCGTAGGCTTGCCGATCAACAGCTGGGTAGTTAAGTTCAGCACCTTTGAAAGCAGAGCTCATAAAGGCGATGGGTACTTCATTGTTCTCGGCATTCTTCTGAGTCAGAACTATGGCATAGGAACGATCAGAGGCAAAAGTGTAAAGTGTGAAGTCTTGAGAGAAATCAGGGCTCATGAGAGACAGAGCATTAATTATAGCCTTCTTTATATTGTTAAAAGCTTGGTTTTCAGTGGGTCCCCAGTGATATTGGGTGTCCTTCTTTATTAGATTCTGGAGAGGTTTGACCATTTCGGAGAAACTGGGGATGAATCTTCTCACGAAATTAATCTAGCCTAGGAAGGACTGCATGGATTTCTTGGAGGTAGGCGGAGGAAGTTTGGCAATGACTTGTGTCCTCTCGGGGTCAATAATCATTCCATCGCTAGACACAATGAATCCTAGCAGCTTACCTTGTTCTACTGCAAAGATAGACTTCTTGGGGTTCAAGGAGATGTCGAATTTACGACATCGTAGCAGAACGGCTTGTAGGTGAGCTAGATGATCGTCTTTGTTTTTGGAATAAATGGTCACATCATCTAGGTAGACTACTACAGAGTGATTGATTAAGCCTCGGAAAGCAATATCCATTGCTCTCTGAAAGGTAGCACCGGCATTAATCAAACCAAAGGGCATTTTGCGATAAGCATAAGTGCCCCACGGGGTATGGAAGGTAGTTTTCAACTGGTCTGGCAGAGACATTAAAACTTGGTTGTATCCCGAGAAACCATCCAGTAAGGATAGCCTCTCAGAACCAGATACTTGTTGAGGTATCTGTTCCATGGGAGGGACAAGATAATTATCTTTATCAGACGCTTTGTCGAGGTTTCGGAAATCGACACAAAGTCGAATTTCCCTGTTTTTCTTCCGCATTGGGACGAGGTTGGATACCCATTGAGTGTGTCTAATAGGAAAAATTATTTTAGCACTAAGGAGTTTATTCAATTCTTTTTGTATGGTCGGTTCTAGTTTCGGATGCATTTTCCTCAGTTTCTGTTGGAAAGGCAAGGTTTGGGGCTTCATTGGGATAACATGCTATGTAATGTTAGGATCGAATGTCTTAAGATCTTTGTAAGTCCATGCGAAGACATCCTTAAATTCTTTAAATAATTTAACAAAAGCATCTTTTTCTTGCTTAGAACATCCCAAGCCTAAGTTCATACACTGAGGGTTTTCACTAGTTCCTAAATTGACTTTTTCATAAGACAATGAGGAACTGTTGGTTTTACAATTGACCGTCTTTTTGAATTTATCTTCAAAATCATAAAACTTTTCTAATCTAGCAACATATTTGGGTAAGGAATTTACCATGTCCGATAGAGCTTCAGGAGGTTTCGGATTAGGTATTACCGTAAAATCGTGCAAATTGTCGTCATGTGTTTGTTCATCTATCACAGCTCCTTGAAAGGTTTCTTCCATGTGCAGAAAGTTAATGATCTGCTGATCATCATCAAATACCCTCCAGTTTGTGATATTGTCTGGAATAGATGGTCAAAACAATATCTCCACGGAGAATGCGTTTGGAGATAAGCTTTATGCATGAAGAAGTTTAGAGGCAACATTAGCGAGTAGATTAGCTTCAACATTACTTGATCTAGGAATGGAATTTATATTAAAAGTAGAAAATTTGTTTATTAAACTCTATACCTCAGATTGGTAACATTTGAGATGCGGGGTAAGACAATGTATAGAATTTCTCACCTGCCTGACCACTATCTCTGAGTCGCCGAATACAACTAGATTTTGAATGTGCATATCTAAGGATTTTTTGAGACCTTGTGATAAAGCCTCATATTCTGCAACATTGTTAGTACATTCAAATTCTAATCTACAAGCCAATAATGTTTTGTTACGTGCCAGATCAATGATGATGCAGCCTACGCCATCTCCTTTAGACTTGGAAACATTGAAGTATAAAGACCAAATTTGATTCTTATCAGGCTCACAGGACTTTTGGATAGAAGCTGTTGGTTGCGTATATGTTTTGATCTCGGATTGTTGTTGTGAATTGTTGATAGGTGAAACTTCAGCCATGAAATTTTCGAAGTAGGTGTCCATTCCTTGGACTTCAAGTGAATCTGCCAGAGGTGTATATGGTTCATTGGGGTCATTCAAGTCTGTTACCGTGAACTTGAGGTAACGCTCACGATTCACTCTGATCTTGTTAGGCTTGTTGTTTTTCGGAAGCCATAAGTGAGAACAGTCTGTTGCGAAGTAACCATGAAGCTGCTCCAACCAGTCCCTGCTCAAAAACATACCATACACTTCTGGAATATCAACCACAATTATATCGATAACTTGATGAACCTTTGGGTTAGACGATAATCTAATCAATACATTTTTCAATTCGCCTATAACTTTAACATCTGTTCTATCAAGTTGTATAATTTTCAAAGAATATGGCTCTACTTTGGCATTAATCTTTTGGCAGACTGACCAAGGCATCACATTTGATGATGCTCTTGAGTCGACCATACAGTTATGCACATTTCTGTTGAAGATTTCAAAATTTAAAAGAAAAGGAGGTACATTCTTGCGAGTGTTTAGAGTAGTGGCTTGAGGTTTCTTACTCGCATTTTCTAAGACTACCTTATCTGAATTATTTACACTATTTACATTGTTGTTTACATTATTTACATTTGGTACAGGAAGGCTTCCTTTATCTTGAGGATCCAGATTATTTTTTGTGGAAGTCTTCTGCGGAACTTTGCTTTGCACAACCTTATTACCGTTTGAATTACCATTCTTGCCATTATCTAGAATATTTTGTAACATCTTCTGTAACAAAAATGGAAATTTCAACAACTCGTAAATGGAAATGTTAGCCCTTAATTTCTTAATATCTTCAACAACATCATAATCTAATTTTGGGCTAGCATTATTCTGTTTAGTTTCAACTGATTTAGATGGCTTTGGAGGTAGAGTTGTGGTGTTATCGACAGAGGGTCTGTTTGTGGTCTTGCTCCTAGTATTGTAAGGGTGCACAGTCTCAAAGTTAGCTTGGAAGATACTATCTGAGAGGTGACCAAAGATATTTGGGGAAGACTCTTCTTCTTGGGTTGTTTCCTGCTTGACTTCCTCTTGAGGGATTTCAGGAGGCATCAAGTCATCTTGGGATCCTAGAATTGTCTGAAGAGCGTATTGTAAACTTTCTAGGTTCAAGCCTTCGGGGTTTGGATTAGGCCAACTGGTTTGAAAAGGCTTTCGGAAAGGAGGTTTGTAGGGTCCTTTACTCGAAGAGGCTTCCTCAGTTGACCTTTTTAAATCTACGACTTGATTAGATAACTTCTGTACAACTTTGGTTAAATTTTCCAAATCAGAGTTTTCAGGTTGTGTTTTGTTTTGTGTAGGCCTGGGAAGAATTTCAATCTTCTTCTTGGAAGAAGACACAGTATAAGTCTCGCTGCTAGAGGGGTCCTTAAGGCTAAGTATATATTTTTCAATTTGAGTAGCCTCTTCAAAAGATTCTAACAACGTTGCCTTTTTGGATCTTTTCACCCAAATAGCTATACTTTGATGTAGAGCTTTTGTGTAGTAAGTTATTACAAGGCTTTCTGCGGGCATAGAGTCTACAGGGATTCTATTCTTAAGTGTTAAAAATATTTGATTAAAATCTTTAACTTTTTCTTTAGCATTCATTTTTAAATTTGAAAGATCCATGACTAAAACTTCCGGAGGTTTTCCATCTCCGAATTTTTCCAAAAAGATTGATTCAAACTTTTCCCAAGATACTATAGTGTGAGGCTGCTGGGAAAAGTACCAAGTGGATGCATTACCCTCAAAGGTGTAAGGGAACAACCTACAGACAACATCTTCATGTTCAACGTTACGGAGTCTGATAGCTAACATAAATTTTTTGATATGATCTTCTGCTATCTGTTTTGAATCAGGATCAAACTTAGGAAGCCATTTCTCCGGATGTTTCGGTAAAGGGTGCTGGGCTCCAGGTACTACTACGGCATCCTGGTCCAACCATGGTCTTGCAGGGTAGTTCTGATTAGCCATTGGGGAATTGGGTGTGGAAGGAAGAGAAGGTGGTTTACCTTCATCAGAAGAGGAATCTCCTCCAGAAGAAGAAGGAGATGAAGGAGGGGGTGAAGGAGGAGGTGAACGAGGTATCCTAGATCCTCCTGTAGCAGGATTTGAGTTTGGATCTGTAGGATTCACAGTGGGATCTATATCACCTAATTGTTCTTTGACTTCTAAGAAGTCTAAAGGTTGACCCCACGGGCGATGTGGTTGCCTGAGACTAGCAAAGGCTTTGTGTGATTTAATAAGAGATTGTCTAAAAATTTCTTGTATATCACCACCTGTAGAATTAGGGGTTGCTGGTTCAACTGTGATCTGAGGATCTTCGATTGAAGTAGTTGTTGTTTGAGGGGGGATATTATCTTGTGAATGGCTTCTAGTCACTATGGGTGTGCGATTAGGTGGGGGAGGAGTCTTGCAACCACCTCGTTCCATTAATTAAGTTCATGCCCTCCTTCTAGCGCCATTTGTTGACGGGCGAAANCAACTGGGAGAGTGGAACCGGTCTGGGGTTGTCTAAATAACCCAAGCCGTTTGGAATGGACCACCCTGACGAGTTTAACGGCTCCGTTGGCCGCTCTAAGGTCTCCTAATAAAACCAAAGAGAGGATTGATCTGAGCTAAGTAATCTAAACTAAGGAAACTAGAAACTAATAAAACAAAGATAATTATACTAATATAAACTATTCTAACTATTCTATCTACAAACTACTAATTACTCTTATAATAACTCAAATCAACTACCTAATTATCAATTTAATTACAGTTCATTCACAAATATACATTGCATAGAATCTACAGATTTGAATAAAACCTGTGAAACTAATTTGCTTGATGTCCCAAGACAGCGAAGATAACTCTTTTTTGATTTTATAATTTATGAATAAGAAAGTAAACTAACTGAAATTAAACAATCTAATAAAATTTACTGAAATTAAACGATCTAATATAAACCTAATAAACTTGCGTCTATATTAAACTACTTAATGAAAACAATAAACTATACTCTAATTAACCTGGAAACGCTCCAAGTCTGCCCTGTGTATGATTGCTTCTAAGCTGGTTGGAGGAAGAAATTCACACCATTTAGCCCTTAAGCTTCTCGCAAATGATCAACTATGTTGCCTCTTGAAGTATGTTACAGGACAAACAAGACATAAAAGAAAATCATAACAGTTTTCTGATTATAAACTCCTGCAAAAGGGAAACCTATTATGCAACAAGCTTATATATAACAATTCGATCAATGAAGAAGACAAAGCTATCATTCACAAACAGAATCAACAACTGTTATGTCTTTTATCTATTTGGAAGAAACAAGATATAGATGACAGTAATAAGATTATATCACTTGAATTTGATTTAGATAACAAAGTAATACTAAACCATAAACCAAAATGATATACAAAACATGGAATAAAGTGTTGATATATTGAAAAGCAAAAGCTATGAAAAGACACCAGTTCTGCTCCAGTCTGAATCAAAATTCTATATCCTTGTTCTACCTCAACTGAGGATGGACCCATTATTACAAAAACCATAGGTTTATATAGGTTTTTCACAAGTTAAAACATCCTTGTGAATAATAGCAAATAGTTTTACACAATCTGGGAATTATCCCAAAATCCCTTAAACTAAGTAACTAAAGATGCAAGTAGAATCCTTAAGATATCTTCCAACTGTTCCTCATATCCATTGCCAATTCGAATTTACCTGTAATAGACAAAAAAAACAACAAGTTAGAAAGATAATTTCTTGATAAAATGGCTAAAAATTTGGTACTGTAGACTAACTACAACATTGGCTGATTCGGTGGCTGATCTAATTTGAGGACAGGCCTGTTTTAAATCAATTAAACTAACAGAAAAATATTCAAATCATAAAAACAAAGATTTAATTACTAATTAAAAAGAAAGAAAATCATTTAATTCACAACAAACCAAAACTGCCATGCTAAATTAGAACAAACAGAATCTTAATTGAATCTATTTCAATCAAAACAAATATCAAATAAATATATACAAAATCTATCTAGAAATAAGTGTAGGGAATTAAAACAGCTTCATCATTGGCAAAAATAGTTATTAGAAAATGTTCCTTGATATTGAATGGCCCTTGCTTGATCAACTTATTCCAGAACCTTTTTGCCCCATGTAGGTTTTCCAAAGCACACCAACCATTAAGAATGATGTTTAGGCTTTTCATATCCATAGGAAAGTCATTCTGTCGAAGGTTAAGCAAAGCCTCTGCTTCTTGAACGTGTTTATATCTACATAGAGCACATATAAGAATTTGGAAAGCAGGAGCATTGAGCTTCAGACAAAATTCTTCTCGCTTGTCAAATGTCTCAATTGCTAATTCCACCATGTGAGCAACTGCATATCTTCTTATCAGTATGGTGAAGGTTTCATCTGTGACCAAAGATGGACTGTCTCCCTGATTGTGCATTTCCTTCACTAGCTTCCACCTTGTCTTAAAATGCTGGGCCTTGCCTAGAATATTTAGAAGTGCATTATAAGTCTCTGTGTCATTGTTGTAGCAAGGCTGTTGAGAGGCCCACACAAAGAAAAACATAGCAATCTTCCAATCATTTTTATGTCTAGCAAGCACCTCTAGCACCAAATCTGTATAAATAGTTATGTCATACTGGTTTAGGGCCTTTACACGATCCTTGCGGGTAAAATTAATTTTAAGAAGTCTCTGAATGACATGGGCATCATTTGCTTCTGGGAAATCAGAAGTTGAACTATTGCCAAGTTCATCATGGTCCAAATCAACTAGACCTGAATCCATTCTTTTCTCTTCACCACTTTTGTTGCCTTCTTTTTCCTCTGTCAAGGAGTACTCATCTTCAGATACCCCTGCTTGTTTTATGGCATATCTGAGCTTCAGAACAAGCTCATCTTCCAATTCCTTCAACTTATTCTGGGCAGAATCTTGCAAGTCTACCTGGCTTTCACTAGCACAGAATGTGATTTCCTTGACACATGACTTTAAAGTGTTTGCTTCCCCATGTTTGAAAAATGCTTCTTTTATAAGCTGAAGCACAGTCATGAAATCTTGTTCTTGACGTTTGAGTGAATAAAGCTCAAGTTTCATATGCATGATAATTTCCACTATTGATGATACCTTCACCTTGTCTGCTAAATATCTCCTCAACATCTGTGGATAATGCTTCATCATACCTGCTGTTACTTCTCATTTATTATTGTCTAGTACCTCCTTCTGAGATTTGCTGAGTGAAGGCTTACGGTTATCAGCAGTAGGAACAATCTTCTCTCCTACTGCCTTCTTCATAGAGGAACATAAAACGCGAACAAGATTTGTGGCATCTTTCTCTGTAAGTTCAATCCTTGGATTATCATCTAAAAGCATAGAAATTATACATTTCCAATCTTTCATTGCCTTCATATCTTCCCAGATAGCATCAATCACATAGTCACTTAGAATTGGATCTGTGGAAAATTCCTTTAATATTTGTAGCAATCTGCCTAAAGGAAGTTCAGACTCATTTTCCATTCCTTTCGGCATAGGTTGTGAGCTGCTAAATTTCTGAGCTATTAAGTGATCAAATACTAATTCTCCAATAGCACAGTGAATGAGTGGTGATTCATCAATCAATAGGTCATACAGTGGACCAAGCTCCTCATCTGCAAGAATGCTGATGCCTTAATAACTGTTTCAAGAGTTCTGTGGCACTAACTGTCATAGATATATCAATATCATCTGCTAGCTCAATCATACGGTTGCAAAATCGTTCTGTGAAGAGGCTAAGTGATGGCACATTATCATCCACCTCATACAGATTTTGCAGTGCCATTATAGAGATTTTGTGGACAACACCATTCTTATCATTCAAAGTCCAACCAAGGTATTTCAAGTATAGATCTTGTAGGAATAGGGATGGATAAGATAGAATCCATGAACCGATAGCTCTGATACATGCAATCCAAATATCTGGATCTACGTCTCGATAACGATGCATAAAAAACCTTGTAAATATTTTACGCATCATTTCCTCTGCCATAGTTATCTTTTATGCGTCGCAGACAATGTCTTTTCCTTTTCTTTTTCTCAGCATTCAATTGACGTTGTGTAGTCTCACGCTGTCCACCGAGTGTTTTTGCAACAGTAACAAGCGATGTCACAAGCTGGAGTCCAACCAATGTCGTAACCTGTCGAAAAACTCTTGGAGGAGTACATGAAAGAGCAATTTCTCCATGAATACTTGATCAAACAAAGGTTCATCCTGGCACTTCAAGGATAAGACTGTCCAAAAACACAAGAAGGTTTCCTTTGAAATTCTTCAAATCCTTTTGCTTGAATCCAAGGTAGTCTTCTATATTCCCATCCTTGGCCTGGTTTACTAAGGAAACCACAAACCCTC